>APFE031216435.1:50997-95522 GCA_000404065.3 Pinus taeda | reverse complement strand
TTGGACGCGATGGTTTTTCGGTCCATGGTATTGGATGCTTCGGCATGTATAAATATGTATTGTAACATTAAAAGGAACATAATGAAAAATCAAGCTAGTAGTCCTGGTTTTGGGATCCAGGTGAAAATCTCTGTGTATATGTGTTTTATGTGTTATGATCTCGCATTGTTTATTTTCTGTGTTTTAGAATTCGTATGCAGGTAATTTCTGTACGGGGTTAAAACCTACATTAGGTATCAGAGTTGTTTTGGCTTCAAGGGGATGCCTTTGTTACTGAGGGGTTTCACTCGGGCTTGCAGTAGACCCTGTTCAGTGGGAGATCTACGAGATTGATTCTGGTGGTGAAAGAAGATGGCGAGCAATGGAAAGATAGAGATCGAGAAATTTAATGGTCAGAGTTTTAAGTACTACGTGATCTCCGTGACGGACCCGCCAGGGGAAATTTTGTGGGTAACACAACTACGCATAAAGTCATGCAAGCTCATTTTTATTGGCCTACACTATACAAATATGCTCACACTTATGCCCAAAAGCGTCTAGTTTGTCAGAGTTGTGCCGATGGGAACAATAAGTCAACTGCCTGATTGCAACCTATCACAGTTGAAGAACCTTTTAAACAATGGGGCTTGGATATTATTGGAGAAATCTTTCCACGTTCATCAAAGAAACATTGTTACATTCTCACTGCCGTAGATTATTTTACACAGTGGACAGAAGTAGTTCCAATCAAACAAGTGAATGATTAGGAATTCATTATTTCCTTCAACAAAACATCATTTCTAGGTCCAACATTCCTACTTCACTTGTTTTCGATAATGCAACGTACTTTTCATCACTAAGACTTTATATTTTTGCATTGGAAAATGGGATTGTATTGAAACATTCAGCTAATTACTATCCCTAGGGGAATGGTATTTCTAAATCCATGAATAAGAACCTCATCCATATCATCAAAAATACCATATTCTTTGAGCAACGAAACTGAAACTATGATTTGGTAAATGCTTTGTGGGTTGACCAAGTCATGCCAAAATCCTCTCTAAAAACCTCCCCTTACTTCCTGGTATATGGAAAAGAAGTCATCCTCCCACCCGAAATATACTTTCCTAATCTCCAACTCTCAAAATAATCCCAAGGCAAGCCATTCTTATTAGTGCAGCGTAGGATGGACACTCTTCATAAGTTGCAGGAAGAAATGTTGAAAGCAAAAGAAACATTTTCACTTCATCAAAACCATATCAAGAGGTGGTTTGACAAGAATTCTACGGGGAAGAATAGGTTTAGTGTGGGTGACATAGTCTTAAAGTGGGATAAAGCCCATGAGGACAAAGGAAAACACACTAAGTTTCAATCCTTGCAGATTGGACCATTTATAGTGCATGAAAGGCTTGGCCAACACACTTATCATCTTCAATCAATTCACAGGAAGACTAACTCTCTCCCTATCAATGGCCAAGACTTGAAACATTATTTTCAATGACAATAAATTGTTGTTCCCTACACTATGTAGATTAAATTTCTTATTTTTTGTTTTTTTTTATTTTTCTTATGTGCATAATTGTCATGCTTGTACAGGTTTTGGATTTTGAATATGTGTGTGGCTGAAGTCTAAAAGATTCTTGTGACACTTCAACATTTGGCTAACGCTTTGGTCCATCTTCCTTGTGTTGGTTATGTATTTTATGTGATGAAGTTCTGATGGACAATATGATCCATCCTTAATGATAGTTTTGGTCAAACCATGAACTTATGTCTATTCTGGAAACCTTGTGTCGATGTTAGGTTCTTTATGTTTTGGTGTTTCCATGCTTATCCAATTAGTATAAGAGGAGAAGGGGAAAAATCTAAACAAGAAAAACTAAATCAAAGGTATTTACATGCTTCTCTAAAGGAATGACCTCTCTTGCTCTCAATAAGTTAGGATCCCTCTTTTTCCCAAAAAAGAATAAGTGCCAATGCACATTCCTATATAAAAAAAGTCGAAATAAGAGAAAGGCTTCCTGTATAGAGAGGTGAAGCAAGAAACTCTATCGAGGTATTATCCAAGCTCGTTGGTAGTGGAGAAATGTTTGTGTTCCTTTAGTGACCCCATTGAGGTACTATCCAAGTTTGCTGGAAGCAAAGCAACACCAGAGATGAAAAATTATACTCTCAAAATCTTACGCTCGTGAACTTCACTATCCTTCCCAAAACATTATGATAATGGTGAATTTTATGTTGAGTTTAACTGAGAAGGCATGACGGGGACTACATTTATTCACCGGCTAAGTGGGATACCAAATTAATCTGCACGATGAATCAATATTCCACGAAGAACCAAGGCCTTGCACAAAAAAAATTAACTAAGACAATGATCTGAAAATGGAGCACTAAAGGCTTCTTGTCAACCAACAAGAACCTCTCCCACTCCAAAGCTTATACAATTTCCAAGATCTATGCTTATGATTGATAAATGCAGAATTAAAAGAACTTGAAATAGGTGTATGCTTTTAGTTTTCCTTTAACTGACCAAATTCCTTAAGTTTATTTTCTTAAACCGATATGCAACATATAACAGTGAAATACGATGCAGCAAATAAGCAAACACATAAGACAACAATATAACATGGAGTTCACCTTGATATGTTGGGCTACGTCTCCTTGAGCTCTAACAAACTCGACTAGGCTCTTTGGGATTATGGCTTGAATACTTTTACAAGTATTTGACTGAACTCCATAGGTTTACAACTGAACCAATGGGCTTAGAATGCCATCTTACCCTTGACAGCCTTACTCTACAGACAGATCTAGGCTTCCCTGGACTAGACTCCTTCAATTAGTGCTCTGAGCTATCTTGAACTCTAGCTTGCACCAACTGCCTCTGAATTCTATTAGCTATCTCTGGATCTCCTTCTTTTGTCTTCAGCACACTTTGAAGATCAGCAATAGCTTAATCATTTGATCTCTCTGTTGTTCTACAAATTCACTACAACATCATGGCTCTTAGAAGTCTGCTTTGAGCTCATTGGCTTTGTGGCTCTACCTCCAACCTCTAGTGGCTCTGCCTCTGTCAAGCACTTTGGCTCTTTGGCTCTGCGGCTCTGGTGGCTATCCTCTATTCTCCCAGCATCTCTGGGTTCATTGTGTTTTATAACACGTTCTGTTACCACAATCGCTTAAAGCGTGGAAACTGACTGTTCGTCTCTTTGCCTCCTTCTGCGTTATAATTCATGTTTTCATGACACATTCTATTCATAATTTCCTTACGGTGGGGAACAATGATGTTTGAATTAGAAATGGTTTCATAATTGAAAAGGAACCGGGGGGCGTGGGCAACCCGATCGAACTGCCCCTGCAGAAGAGACTTAGCTCTTATATGCCTAGCCCACGCCGGCTCTAGTTGCGTCACAAATCTCCAAGCCCATTTGACAAGCGGTTAAGGTAATGGAATTTTGCATCCCAACCCAAGAAGAGTTGACCGGAAAACTGCTTCCCACCGCATTAAGTGCATGCAAGATCCAAGGTCTTGGCCACTCCATAATAAATCTCTTTGAATAGCTTCCAACAACCAACGGGAATCCAAAACGTTTTTCCTTCCTCTGGCCGAAATATCCAAATAACGGAAATACACAAGAAAACGCATGCCAAACACATCATGGGCCTTTTAATTGGAACTCAAAAGATATGCAATCACACCTATAAACCCGTCAGATCCATCCTGTCATCGCAAATTGCAATCGCATAGGCGAGAGGTCAAAAGCATCAATACACGAGAAGTACATAGAAAATCTGAAATTTCAGATTTCAAATTATATTCAATGGCATCCATAACTCTATCGGGTTTGGGCCCTAATCATATATCACAATCGCAACAAGCATATGTCAACGACCCTTTATATTTGGATTCACTGATTTCCCAATCACCAATATCGGCGCATCGCATATCGCTATCGCAACGACCCTGGGGGTCTTCCCTTTGACTATGCTGATC
Source organism: Pinus taeda (assembly GCA_000404065.3). Classification (NCBI taxonomy): domain Eukaryota; kingdom Viridiplantae; phylum Streptophyta; class Pinopsida; order Pinales; family Pinaceae; genus Pinus; species Pinus taeda. The sequence continues at coordinate 91,552 of APFE031216435.1, read as the reverse complement.
ATCGATCCACCGATCCGCTGATCACCATCGCTCTATCAGCTCGCTCGGGTTCCGATATCGCATGGCAACCTACCTTCGATGTGATATGTTAGAGATCACAATCGAGGGTCCTTAAGGCCTTTGGTTAAGTCCTCCCTTCGAACCTTTCCGATGTGACATTTACATATAGCTCCACCTTTGACCATTTTCTTTATCCGACTTGGATTTACAAAGGATTTGTGCCATTTAGCACCTTTTAACTCTTATATGAAGTCTTTTAGACTTAGAGGTTATCCAAGATCCATTTTGGGTCACGCCTTCCCACTAAAAAGCTTTTGGACTCCAAAAGATTGATAGACTGTTCTGAACAGTAATTGAGAGTACATCACCCTCTTCTTTTAGCCTCCATACACTTGCCTTGCATAGTGCCTCTGAACCAAAGCCTTTGAACACTCCCTTCCTATATGTGCTTATCCTCTTGGGAAGAACTGTCTTCCTCCTTGACTTCCTACAGAACTTCTACTGAGAAGGTCACAGAAGGTAGTTTGAACTTCTCAGCCTTGATCATTGATCCAAGGTAGCTCAAACCAATGTGAAGTTACATCTGCTTCACAAAATTTTCATTTGTACCTGTTTGACATACTGCCAACAACAACGGGATTACAAACAACAACTAGATGGCCTAAACTCCTATTTCAACAAAAGAAACAAATTTCACATCTTGTGAACACCTCCATGTCTTTACATCTACATACAAATGATTGACTAAATAACAAGCCAACAAAACATGCCTTTAAAACATTTGATCTTTCAAATCAAGCATGTAGAAAAAGAACTTTAGGATTCTTTTTCAAAGATAAAACACTTCATCATTATCTCCATCTTGGAGACCAAATCAACTTTTTCCAAGTCAACATTAACATTACATGCATGCTTAAAAACAAAGCAATCAACCCTTCAAGTTAATCACACATACATGTTCAAATACAAGGAAATCATCAACATCCTTGTGTTCATGCACATCATTCTCATGCATGCATTTCATCCTTCAACTTTCACTTAAGTAAATTGTACTTTCGAAGTTGAAATGAAATATAATGTTTCATCCTTCAACTTTCGCTTAAGTACACTGTACTTTTGAAGTTGAAATGAACATAATGTTGCAACAATAAAGTGAGTCTCCTACTCAACTTTTCCCTTCACCTTCTTGGTAAAACCTTGCAACTTTGCATTCCATTAACAAAGAAATGCAAATAGATTCGTTATATCAGTAGACATGCAATCTTAATTGGATAAGAACTCTAACCATTTCTTACCAATCCATTTCAAAGGCGCTACCTTTGTCTACACATCAACATCCACATGTGAATCATCCTGAAACACATCATTTATGGAAACTTCCTTACCATTCTTGCCATTCTCTCTTTCCAACTTCTTCAAGTTTCGTGGAAGCATTGTTGGATTCAGAGTCCAACATTTTTCAGCAATATGTCCTTGCTTATGGAAGTAAGTGCAACACATGTGCATCTTCTTGACAACATGATGTGCCTTGTCTAATGGACCTTTGGCTTCTTGCATCTTTTCCTTCCAAAGTTTCCTGCATGTGGTCATCTTCATCTAACAGCTAGAAACATTATGGTTATCCAAACCACAAAAGAAACATGAAATGCTTTTCCAATGCTTATATGGAAATTTATCATGCTTAACATAATCAAAAGGAATATGATTAGAACCAGATTTGTACCTTTCTTTTTCACCTTTATTACCTTCATGAGGAGGTGAATCAAATGAAGAAGTGGCTCCATTTAGAACACCATCAATCTCTTCAAGGCTTTCAGAGTCTCCACAACTCTCTGGTTCAAGTGTATGCTTATGAACACCTTCTTCCTACAAATCATGTTTCAAGCTATTTCATTCCCCATGCATAAAATCTTTACACTCTTGAGGTAGAAGACCTGAAATGAAACTCCTTCTTGGAATTATTTCAATTGTCTTCATGGGAGCTTTGGAACTTTTTCCATAAGATTGTCCATAGCCAAGACCCAAATACTTAGGCCTTTCCTCAACTATTATTGGCTCAACAATACCCTGTGCATGTTTGCCCAAGCCTTTTCCTTCATAGCCCATCTTGGACAGTAACTTGGACCCTATGCCTCTGGTATATTTTTCAAAAGAACCAATATAAACATTCTTAGAGGATTTTGAAGACAAACTAGAATTATTTACCTCTTCTTCAACCTAATACTTGATTAAGGCTTCCTTTGCAACAAAGAGTTGTGTCTCCAACTCATGCATCCTTTCCAAGTCCATATTTGCAATATGAAGTTGCCTCTCCATTTCCTGCAATTTGTTAGAAAGCAACTACTTCTCTTCCTTCATGGAATTCAACTGCTCTCAAAGTTCGGTGCTCTTCCTTCCATCCTCATACATTTCTTTCACCATGTCCATCATGATGAACAAGTCTTTCTTCATGTCTTCATCAAAGAATCTTGTGAAGAAAGAAGAATTTGAGGACTCACTTGTAGAAGTAGTCATTATCAAAATGAACAAAAGCTGCAAACAAGATTAACAAAGAGCTTATTCATGCAACCTTTTGTAACAAACCTCTTGTGCTTCAAGGATTGCCTTGAGGTCCTTTGGGATAAGAAGAATGCCTTTAGCCCTTCTTCCTTCTTGTCCTCTCCTGGACTTAGCCATTAATGGCTTTCCCTTCACCTCTGCAAACTCAAACAAAAGTCAGTTTACAACAATCAAACAATCAATCCTTGACTGTTTAAACACCTTTCAAGTCAACCAAGCATATATATTTCTCTCTCAATCAAGCATTATGACCTAATACCACTTGCATCATGATACCACCTGCTTCATGATACAACCTTCTTTGATATAGCTTACTCTAATATAACCAGCTCTGATATAACCTTCTTTGAAGGTGGGGTTAATCAACCTGATGCTCTGATACCACCTGATCTGAAAATGGGGCACTAAAGGCTTCTTGTCAACCAACAAGAACATCTCCCACTCCAAATCTTAAACAATTTCCAAGATCTATGCTTATGATTGATAAATTCGGAATTAAAAGAACTTGAAATAGGTGCATGCTTTTATTTTGCCTTTAACTAACCAAATTCTTTAAGTTTATTTTCTTAAACTCATATGCATCATATAACAGTGAAATATGATGCAGCAAATAAGAAAACACATACGACAACAATATAAAATGGAGTCCACCCTGATATCTTGGGCTACATCTCCTTGAGCTCTAATCAACTTGACTAGGCTCTTTGAGATTATGGCTTGAATTCTTTTACAAGTCTTTGACTCAGCTCCATAGGTTTACAACTAAACCAATGGGCTTAGAATGCCATCTTACCCGTGGCTGCCCTTACTCTGCAGAAAGATCTAGGTTTCTCTGGACTAGACTCCTTCAATTAGTGCTCTGAGCTATCTTGAGCTCTAGCTTGCACCAACTCCCTCATAATTCTGCTAACTATCTCTAGATCTCCTTCTTCTGTCTTCAGCACACTTTGGACATCAGCAATGGCTTGATCATTTGATCTCTTTGTTGTTCTACAACTTTAGTACAACATCATGGCTCTTAGAAGTCTACTTTGAGCTCTATGGCTCTGCGGCTATCCTCCAACCTTTGGTGGCTCTGCCTCTATCAAGCACTCTGGCTCTACGGCTCTGGTGGCTATCCTCTATTCTCCCAGCATCTTTGGGTTCATCGCATTTTATAACACATTCTATTACCACAATTTCTTAAAGCGTGGAAACCAATTGTTCGTCTCTTCGCCTCCTTCTGTGTTTTAATTCGTGTTTTCATGACACGTTCTGTTCATCATTTCCTTACGGTGGGGAACAATGATGTTTGAATTAGAAACGGTTTCATAATTGTAAAGGAACTGGCGGGCGTGGGAAACCCGATTGTTTTTCCTTCCTCTGGCCAAAATAGCCAAATAATGGAAATACATAGGAAAATGCACACCAAACATATCATGGGCCTTTTAATGGGAAATCAAAATATATGCAATCGCACCTATAAACCCGTCAGGTCCATCCTGTCATCCCAAATTGCAATCGCACATGTAGGAGGTCAAAAGCATCAATACACGGAAAGTACATAGAAAATCCAAAATTTCAAATTTCAAATTATGTTCAATCGCATCCATAACTCTATTGAGTCCGGGCTCCGATCGCATATCGCAATCACAACAAGCATATGTCAATGGCCCTTTATATTGGGATTCACTGATTGCCGATCACCGATCGTTGATATCGACGCGTCACATATCTCTATCGCAGCGGCCCCAGGGGTCTTCCCTTTAACTGTGCCGATTGTCGATCCACCGACCAACTGATCGCAATTGCTTTATCGGCTCGCCCAGGTTCCGATATCACATGGCCACCTACCTCTGATGCAATATGTCGAAGATTTCAATCGGGGGTCCTTAAGGCCTTTGGTTAAGTCCTCCCTTTGAACCTTTCCGATGCGACATTTACATATAACTCTGCCTTTGATCCTTTTCTTTATCCGATTCGAATTCACAAAGGATTTGTGCCATTTAGCACCTTTTACCTCTTATATGAATTCTTTTAGACGTAGAGGTTTATTCAAGATCCATTTTGGATCAGACAGAGAAGCTGGAATTCTACCAGTGTATCGCCAAGTGTTGTAGCTGCTACAAACCCTCCAAAATTTTAGCATACACCCAATTTCAGAGCCTTCCTTGGTCTTGTTATCATCTTTGGAAAATTTGAAACTCATTTCATGTGCTTTCTTAAAGTATTTTGCGCCCTTCTACAAGTACAGAAAAATGTCATTTTTTCACATGTTCACTATCGCACCATGTACATAAGCATGTTTTGGTGGTTTCAAGAGGTCATCTTTGTTAAAATTAGTTGTTCTAACCATGGAAGCATTTGTCGCACTCATTTCCAAAGTTTTGAACACTGTGACACAAGTGTTGTCATATTTGTCGCAAAGTGTATCCTTAGTGTCACACTTGTCAGAACTTATCATAAAGATGTTTCAAAAAGTGAAATACATTTTTCATGTGTTATGGGGGAAATATGTTGATTCATCAAAGTATTCTACGTTAGTGATCAAAGTCGAAGTCTTATCCCTGTTCACTCTAGTCTTGTCGATCCCACACTTAGCCATTTTCGGAAAAACTTCCCGACCAAGTAGCCTAGCTTCACCCAACCTCCCTGAGTTGTGCACTACACAGTCCCAATCCTCTAGCTACGACCTTGCCATTTGGCACTGCACAATGCATAGTTACGGCCTCTTAGGATGGCTGCACCGCACAGTTTCTGTGCCCAAGCTCCAACCTTGACCTCCAAAATTGCATAATTTTTCCTCCCAACCTAGCCTTCAATGCCTGCTATGCAATCACAAGAATCAATATAATTCCCTGAGCCTTTGAACAACTCAGTTATGTAGCATCCCAACCTCACTTCTCTCTTGCAACTGTGCAATATGTCCTATCAATGCCCATCCCCTCAACCTATCTCAGTGGCTCTCAGAACTGCACAATTTTTTCCCTCAGTCCTGCCTGAACTGAGTATTGCACAGTCTCAAGGCTCAAGCCTCACCCATGGATGTTTGAACTATGTAGTTGTGCAGTCACTGAGACCTCTCTCCTAGCCTGTCACCTGGTTCTAACTTAGTTAATGGATCAAATGCACTATCTTAGACTAGGGGGTTTCAGACTGATGTCATCTCGTCATGAGTGAATTGTAGATGCAGGTACTCTATCATGCCATGGCAAGATGATGAAGAATGAGATGAAGGAGGGAAGAATGATGAAATAAACACTTGTGATTGAACAGACAAGTCGATCAATCAAGAAAAGGAAAGGGACATTATTTTGCGACCATCATTTAAGACTTGAGATAATTGAATATTCCTTATCACTAAGCCATGCAGAGGTGAAAATAAAAGAATTATCAAAAAGACATTCAACACTCAGCAACACAAGTGGCTTGACATTGCCACATCATCAAGAAGTCCATGTGAGAAGTGCCATGTCATGAGTGGTCACATGCCACACCTTGTGGCCAATGATGTAACGTATGTTTCATAAATGTATTGTAAAGTGAAATTCCAAAGGACGTGTGGAATACAAAGATTCATGTATATTTGAAAACTCATAGGAAGTCAAACAGTCATGAGGATAGATGAAGAGTCACAAGGAAGGTGAAGCATCACTTCCCCATTGTTATATATACACCCTCATTATAAGAGGAAAAGACTTTTCACCTTGGTTCTTCCCGCAAAGCATTAGAAAAATAAGCTAGTTCTTTTGGGGAGCAAGGAGTGGATCCAATGCTCCACTACCAAAGATAGTGATGTTCATTGTATACATGTGTCTTGGAGCTTTTACTTAATAACATAAGCCTTCAAGGCCAACATGTTCTTCATGCATGGATTATGAAATTTGTTTGTGAGACTATTATGTGAATGTTTGTACTTGATGTTTGCTTTCACATGTGATGATATAGTTGAACTATTTTGGTTGTTTTGGTAACTTATATATATTATTGATAATTTTTTGTAATGATTTTTATTGTTGTCCCATTCTTGTGGACTACTCCACAAGATATTAGACATCATTTTCTCATTTATTGGTTGTAACAATTGTCGCATCCTCTATGGAATATTCCACTGGATGTTAGACAGATCCTTTTGGTTCATGTGTGTCTCTTCTTGGGTGTTACTACTACCTCTCTCTTAGAGGTTCACTTTCCTCTCCTCTCCGGAGTGGAAGAATTTTGAAACATTTACAACTAAACAATCACGAGGCACACCTTCTTGCTTTTCGAAGGTACCATTGCATCCCTCTCTCTTGCTAACAATTAGAGCCAAGGTAAATCTTTAATAACTTGGAAACTAGGCCATTATACCGGATGGTACTCCTACAACAAACAATGTGAGGTCTGATTGAGATTTCATATCAGGGAGATCCCCTGAATTTTGGTGGGTACAACACTGTTAACAAGACATTTAACCACTGAATGATTTTACATGTGGAGAGACATATGTTCAATGGATTTGAAACACAGTGGGACTATTTTGAAGTGATTAAACAATATTTCATGTGTAAGTTGTAGCCCAGTCAATATTCAATTGGAAACTCACATTGCAATACCTGACATTTCATATAATAAAATTTGTGGTTGAAATTATTTGTGATTGTACTTGATATTTTTTAGTGTTGTAATCAACTTATGATGCTTTGCATGATTCACATGTGTTTTCATATTAGATGAGCATGAATATTGTATGACATATTTTTAATATAGTTGCAAAATCATGCTAATTCATTTATATTGATTAATAATGAACACAAATAAAATGAATATACAATGACTAAATTAGTCATTTATAATGATTATTAATAAATGTAAAGGAAATGAATATACACTACTAAATTAGTCGTTTATAATGATTATTAAGAAGTGTAAATGAAATGAATATACACTACTAAATTTTCCATTTATGTAGTGAATATGAAACTACCAAAGATAGATAAATGACTATTGGAAATGACAAATTTGTGACCATGAACAACAACTAAAATTTACATATAAATGACTTTTTTGGCTAATTAATAGTATTTTATCTCGCGACCAACATTTTGGTCATATTTATTTGGTCATTAATTGGTTTCAAACAATGACTAAAATTTGCATATAAACAACTATTAGTGGCTAATTTATAGTATCTTATCTTGTGACCAATGTTTTGGTCATATTTCTTTGGTCATTAATTGGTTTCCTCACATAATCATGTAGTAATATATTTGGTTGTGTGTATGGTCATAAAATGTGAAATTAATGACTAAATCAATGACTTATTCAATGACTGAATTCACAACTAAATATACTACTAAATGATAAAAATGAGACAACCAATTAATGATTAAGTTAAATACGACTAAATTGGACACAGAGATAGGATAATGTAAATTAGTCCTTAATGGTGACATGACCAAACATAGTCATTTATATGCAATTTTAGATATTTTTTAGTCAATAATTTCTATTTTTATTCTAGTGAGACATGTTGACTTCATCCCCAAGGGTAGATTATTTTGAATTAATATTTTTAATTTATCTCCTTATATGTTTAATCAAATTTCAACTGTGGGTACTCATTGGATGCTGAATCAAAATTATGCATCCAATGAATACTCACTACATAAAATTTTGAGTAGACCCACATTGAGAAAAATAGAAAACTATGTATGAAAAATATGTTTCTTTCAAGAAACATTTGTTTAATGTATTTCAACTTTTCTTAGTATGGTTCTACTCAAAACTATGCAAAGTGGGTACTCAGTTGATGCATAAATTAATCATGGACCTAGTTAGTTGCTACACATGGAATTTGAGTAAATCTATAAGGAGATAAGTCAAAAGTACAATTTAAAAATGTTGCTTTATTTATTTTCCTTTAAAAATTCATAACTCTTATTTTATTAGTTTTACTATTATTTACTTATGAGGCCCATTTTATACCTAAAGGTTCCCCTAATCAAGAGCGTAACACCTATTAGGCCTTATAGGTAACCATATTCACAAAATAATGATATTAAGCATATGGTTCACAAAATGATAGAGGTTGCCATCATCAAACCTAGTTAGGGTAATTTCTCTTAACTTATGGTGATGGTCATCAAAAGGAATGGTTCTTGGTGCATGTGTCTAGATTACAGACAACTCAACAAAATGAAAATTAAAGATAAGTTTCTTATTCCTATCATTATTGAATTATTAGATGAGTTGCATGGAGTGAATTTATTTACTAAATTAGATTTCCATTCTAGATATCATCAAATCAGAATGAGGCAAGAAGACATTCCTAAAAATATTTAGAACACATGAAGGTCATTATGAGAATTTTGTTATACCATTTGTACTTACAAGTCCACCTTCAAATCTTGATGAATTTTATTTTCAAACAATTCGTTAGAAAATTTGTGTTAGTATTTTTTGATGACATACTAATCTACAATATATTTTGGGAAGAGCATATATAGCATGTTGAAATGGTCTTAACACTATTGCAAAAGAAACAAGTATATGCAAATCCTTCCAAGTGTGCCTTTTGGGCTTAAGAAGTGGAATATTTAGATCCCATGAGGGTGTCAAATTGGTTCCTAACAAAATAAAATCTATGAGGGAATGACCAATCACTAAGATATTGACGAAACTAAAGGATTATTAGGATTGACATGCTATGACTGCAACTTTGTCAAGATTTATGGTCAACTAAAAGAACCTTTAAAAATATTTTTGAAGAAGGAATAATTTTCTTGGACGAAAGAAGAAACCACGACTTTTGAAAAAATTAAAGAGGCTATGCACACAACTCCGGTCTTAGTGACACTTGTCTTCACAAAATCATTCAATGCGGAGCATGGTGCCTTAGGCCATGGCATTGGTGTAGTTTTAATGTAAGAAAATAAAACATGGTGTGGCATTAGCACCCCTTTCCTTTGAAAGTAATGAGCATAAACAAAAGAAATTACTCAAACAATCTATTAAAAATAAATGTTGCTCATACTGTATTTACTTAAGAAATTACATCTATACCTAATAATAAAATACTTCAAAGTAAAATCAAGTCATGATAGTTTGAAATACTTCTTGTAACAAAGGTTGTATTTAGAAGAGAAACAAAAAAGGGCTACAAAGATGTTATGTTATGAATTTGAAATTATCTAAAATAAGGAAAAAATGATATCATGGCAAATAAACTCTCAAGGAAAGAGGAAGATAAATTGTGTTTAATATGCATTATTTCCATCCGAAATTTTGACTAGGTGGAAGAAGCAAGGATATAATGGAAGATAGATGAGGAGGTAAGAAAGATAATTCAACAAATTCATGAGGACCATGATATAGTAGAAAAAACTATGTGAAGAATGATTTTTTGTGGTAACAATATCACTTACACTTGTGTAAGAATTCTCAACTCAAATAGAAATTCATTTCCTTTTCCCTGACTCACAAAACTCAATGCCCAACACTACTGTTAATTTTTCCTTGAACTTAGTACCCGAAAATTCACTAACCTAGAAGATTATAGTTCTACTAAATAAATGTACATATATATTCTTAACACATTAGTGGAACAAAAATTACACCTAACCAATCTCAATCACAATGACACAAATAGATTCTTCCCAATAAAAATTTATTCATCAATTTTAAACTTACTCGGGCTCTCATCTTGGGATAAGATCCCAAATGAGAAAATTAAAAATACAATGTGTTTTAGATATGATATAGAAATTCAGGCCCTAGATTGGTCTTGAATCTCCTTGGTTTATTTGGATCTCCCTCCCTCCTGCACATCCTCAGACTTGGCACAGTAGTGTATCACACTCCTAACTTGAGAAAAGTTATCTCTTAAAGGCTAGTACTATTGTATAGTGTTTCTTACTCCTCTCCTTAGCCTTTATTTTATAAATTTACATTGAGCTAAATCCTGAACCCTAATCTCCAACATGATTGATGGACAAGAATCAATCTTCTATCACTTGAGGTTAATCACTGAGATCAAAAAATAATCACTAAAGTAAATACTTTACTTTTCCTAATTTTCTTTAGCTCAATAGCCAACATAATTAGTTATGTTCTTTCATAAGTTAACACTTTTTTTTTTTTTTGTAAACTGGGGTATTTTATTATCTACAGGAAAATATAAGTACAAAACTGAGGATCCTCAATCTGCCCCGAAGGGAAACCAGATCTGTTGGATCCTAAACCGACAAACATCATTCGTGATCTCATCTGTTTGCTTCTCAGTCTGATAAGAGCTACTGAACATAACATAGTAAACACCATACAAAGAAAGCACACATAACAAACACTAACCCTTCTGCCGTAGGGGTGGCCAGCAGGGGACAGCGCCTCAAACTTATCGACAACCAAAAGAGCGAACATAAAGAAACACCTTTAAGCTACTGCCTCAAGGGCGCCCCAACAGAAACGCAAAAGCGCAGGGCAACGGAAAGCACCGGTAAAAGGGTAAACCTGGCAAAAACGTTGCTATGAAAGCCATCAGTCAATATTGATACTAACGCGATCCTTCCTCTGTTCCGTCAGCATAGCCTTGATTTCTTTGAGGAGCTCATTCTGTTGCTTTACCAGCATCTCCGCATTTGCCGCCTCTTTCTTTGCAGCCACCGTGTCCTGGGCCATTTCCACCATTTCGGCTGCAACTTGTTCCATGGCCTTTGCCAGAAGGTGCTTCAAAACCCAGTAGGTGTGGAGTGACCGGTGATACAGGGAAAGCCTCCCCCAAGTGTGCCCCAGATCAGGTAATTGAAGGGACCACTCATACATTTCAGGGTCGGAAGGCTCCTCCAGCACCTTCTCCTCCATAGCATCCATAATCTTCCTAATGTGAGCATTTGAATCCAGATTAAATGCTTGTTCTGCCTCATTCACTGTCTGGCTAAGAGATCTGTTTCTACGCTTGTGCCTTTTCTGATTGCGGTTGCTCTCGACTTTGCTAGTGGTCTGGCGGGGGCGACTGCGCCTTTTTTTCGTCAGCTGGTTTCCTTCATCCCCTTCCTTAACGCGTTGCTTACTTCTACTGCTCTGCCCTGTTTCAACATTCTTGCCACTGGGTACTTTGACCTGCCTGCCCTCCTTATCCTCCGTGTTTTCACTTTTAATTTTGGTTCTGGCTTCATCACCCTGCCTTTCTTCCGCTATCACCTTACCATCTTGGGCTTTTTTAGCTTGAGACTTCCTCATATCCGCTCTCTGGAGACGATGAGTAGGGCCTCTTCTCCAGAGCTTCACTTCCCTCGTCACTTTCCTCAGGTTGCTTTTGCAGGGCCTGTTACCTCCTTTCTTCCTTATAACTTCTCTTTCTCCTTTGCTCAAATGATGCATGGGCTTTCGATTGCAATTATCACTTATACCCACAATGCTTTCCTTGGGTTTGTGAATCATTTTTTGGTTCGGGCCACTCACCTGACTTGCTACACTTTCATTTATTATTACTGACGGGGTGTACAGTACGCTGCCTTTCTGTCCTTTCCGAATGACCTCCTGATGATATTTTGACCTCCCTCGCCCTCTCCGCTCAGGGGAGTAATTATCCTTGGTTCACTTCATCATTATCCTTTCGAATGAGCTAATTTAGCTCGTCCCATCTTGCCAGCTCTTCCTGATTGGTCCAACTGTCATCAATAGGTGCCCTGCGTTCATTGCTTCCCCAGTTTGCTAAGCAGTCCGCTGGTTTATTTCCTTCTCGTCTAACATGCGACGTGAGAGTGACATTAATACCAGTTAGCATATCTCCTATTTCTCGGACTGTACTAGCACTACGCCAAATTTTAACCACTTTCTCCCAACTCTTCCCCTGGATTAATTGTCTGATTGTGTTGATTACCATGGTGGAGTCACCTTCAATTTCCAACTTTTTGTATCCGTTTCTTCTGGAAATTTTGAGGCCTTGGTGAACTGCCATGAACTCAGCCTCATTATTGGACATTGTTCCGCCATGCTCTGCATAGATCCATTGAGTCGTTCCTTCTGTATTTCTGAAAATTCCTCCAAAACCCGCTGGGCCTGGATTTCCTTTTGCTGCACCATCACAGTTTAGTTTGATAAAACCTTCCGGCGGTTTTCTGAACACCACACGACTTTGATTAGCTAATTGATAATTTTGTTTGGCACCTTGTTGGTATATCATCCCCTGATCTACGTTAATCTTCTTAAGGATTTCTGTCTCGGCGTCTGTTGTTTTCCAGTCTTCGTCTGCCCAATTCTCCACTAGGATGGTCTCCTTGATTTGCTTTAATGTTCTCTTCAATATTTCCTCCTGGCCAGAGGCCTTTCCTTTGAAAATGCGGCTATTGCGCTCCTTCCACAAATTCCAGATATTGAAGCCTGCAGCTATACTCCAGGCCCTTCTGACTATTCTGCTGTGGAATTTTCCTTCCCCCCACTCGCTAAGAGTTTGGAAAATATCCGGCTGGTTTCTGACAATTGTAGTGAAAAGGGTTTCCGTTTGCTTCCACTGAAATTGAGCCACACTTCACCCGTTAAGTAGGTGTTCCTGGTTTTCTTCTTCCAAATTATAGAGGCAGCATCTCGCTGGGCCTGAGAAGCCTCTTTTTTGGATTCTGTCCCATGTTAGGATTCGTTTCCTGCCAACCAGCGATGCAAACATCTTGATCTTCGGCCACCACTTTGTTTTCCATATTTTTTGCCAGTTTTGTTCTTCTTCTCCTAGGTCACTTTGGATTTTTAGATCATAGGCTTCCTGAATTGTGAATATCCCCTTTGTTTCTCTACCCCAGCGGAGGATGTCTCTGCCATCCCACTTTTTTATTTTTCTTGAATCCATTTCCTTCTTGTACAGTGATTTTTGTTCTTCTGATGCATTCCTGTGCCATTCCTCCAGGGGTTTCCAATCCCTCCATTCCTCATTCTCCGTTGTCGCGTTCCAATAATCTTTAACCTTCTGAAGGCCTCTCTCGTCACCTGCTCTGTGAATTTCCTGAATGCCTGGTATATTCCTCATTTTACCTCTTTGCTGCCAATCTTCATCCCAAAACCTAGCTACCTGGCCTCCTCGAATTTCCCAGAAAATATGCTTGTCAACTAAGTCTCTGCCTTGGAGGGATAGGTTCCAGATATCCGAGCCCTGAGGAGTATTTTGATCCCTAAGAATTTCTTCCGGAGATATAGGCATGTTGTATTTGACAGTCCATATTTCTTTCCATAAGTTCGGGCCTCCTTGCATCCATCTCCATCTTAATTTAGCAGCCATGACTTGGTTTAAGGTCCAGGGATCTCTGAGCCCTAAGCCTCCTTTTCCTTTAGGCTTGGTTATACTCTTCCACGAGCAGAGGGCCCATTTCTTCTGTTGCTTTGGGCCTCCCCATAGAAATTTTCTGTAAATTTCAACAAGTTTATTACATATTACTTTAGGGGTAGCCATTACTGATAAAGGATATATCGGAATTGCTTGAATGGTGGCTTTGAGAAGGACCACCCTAGATGCAATGTTCAGAGCCCGGAAGGTCCAATTGTTCAGCCTTTTCATGATCTTTTCAATGATATAATTCCAATTACTTAATTTAAGAGATGATGTATCCAGCATAATTCCTAGATATTTGGTAGGGATATCCCCTAACCTATAACCCAAGACCCTGGTTAGATGATTCTTAACTGGTTCTGCTATGTTGAAGAAAAAAGTTCTGGATTTGTCATTATTCACCTCCATCCCGGAGCCTTCCATAAAGATCTCTAAGATTTTCTTGATCCTTTTGACTTCTTGCAAGGTGGCTTTGTAGTATATCATTATGTCATCAACAAATTGTTGATGAGTAACAATGGTTCTATGCCCCCATAATTTAAGGCCTTGAATCTTCCCATCTCGTGCTTCTTTTTTGAAATATCTCCCTAATCCTTTAGCTGCAATTATAAAGAGAAAGGGAGACAAAGGATCCCCTTGCTTGAGTCCTCTTGAGGCATTGAAGGTTGTTGTTGGCGCTCCATTCAGCAAGATTGAAAAGTTTGGGGTAGAGATCATACTGATGACCCAGCTAACCCATCTGTCACAGAAGCCAAAAGCTTTGAGAATGCTTTCTAGGAACTTTCAACTTAGTCTGTCATAGGCTTTTGATAGGTCAAGTTTAATTATCATGCCCTTCTCTTTTTTAGTTTTCAGGGTGTGAAGGACTTCCTGGGCTACCACTAGCCCATCGAGGATCTGTCTTCCTTCAACAAAACCTGTTTGTTCGGGGGAAATTATACTTGGTAGGATCAATTTTAATCTTTGTGCCACAATTGAAGCTACAATCTTATAGATGACATTACACAGGGCGATTGGACGGAAGCCATCTACGTGATCAACCTGATTAGTTTTAGGAATCAGTGTTAAGAGGGTTGAGTTTATCCCTGGCCAAGTTCTTTGGTTTATTCTGGCCTCTTCAACAACTTCCACAACATCTGAAGCAAGGAAATTCCACCCTGCTTGGAAGAATTCAACAGTGAAACCATCTGGGCCAGGGGCTTTGTTTCTTTTCATGTTTCTAACTATGTCCTCCACTTCTTCCCTGGTGATTTTTCTCATAAGAGCCAAGTTCTGATCTCTTGTTATTAAATTTGGAATTTCTCTACCTATCTTGGCTATGGCTTCTGATCTGTCAGTATGTGGCTCTTTCAGTATGGCTTTGAAATGATTTACCAGGACTGTTTCAATTTCTTCATGTTGAACGACCCGTTGTCCTTCTTGGTTTTTTATAGAGAAAATTCTGTTTCTTTGTCTGTGTTGAACCATTTCTTTATGGAAAAATTTAGTATTCCTCTCACCTTCTCTGAGCCATTGGACCCTAGATTTTTGTCGCCATAAAATTTCTTCTTGTTTCCTTCTTTCTTCTAACTGGGTTAGCACTCTACCTTCTTCTTGAGCTCTCTCCTCCTCTATTCCTTCCATGATATCCATCTGCTGGAGTTCTTCCATTCTCTGTTCTAATCTCTTTTTATCTTCCATAATATTCCCAAATTCCTCTTTATTCCATTTCTTTATCTTAATCTTCATTTCCTTCAGCTTGAGTTGGAAAGTATGCATCTTATTTTTTCCCCTTTGCTCGCTCGTTCGCCACCATTCTTTAAGCTTTTCCATTAGTCTTTCATTTCTCAACCAGAAGGCTTCGAACCTGAAGGGCTTGTTGGGGGGTCTTTGCTTTAAGTCTATCTCTAATTTGACTGGCCAATGGTCCAATCCTGCTACCGGGAGAATGGTAGCCTCTATAAAAACATCCTTTAGCATTATTTGTTCTGAGATTAAAAATCTGTCCAGACAAGAGGCAATTTGGTTCCCACCTCCTCTCCGATTGTTCCAAGTGTGGTTGCCATTGATGGTTTGAATGTCAATCAGGTGATGGTCCCTTATGAGGTCTCCAAACTATTCCATAACCTTATCTGGTCTTCTGTTTCCTCCTCTTTTTTCATCGAGCCCTTTGATCAGATTAAAATCTCCACCTACAATCCATTATTTTCCCGGGATGAGGCAACGCAAGGTTTTTAGGTTTTGCAAGAAGTTCTCCTTTTCGTTTTGTATATGAGGACCATACACCCTGTTATAATAACCTCTTCCTTAGTGCCTACTATACTTGCTGTGCCAGATAATATTCTTGGGAAACTCATCCAGTTACTGAAGTGTATTTCCTCTGGGTTCCAGATAAAAACTAATCCACCAGCGCTTCCAATAGCATCTAGCCCCATCATTTCATAGCTGCTCCTGCTTTTGTTCAAAATTTCTCTCATTTTTTCTGTACTTATTTTTGTTTCCTGAACTATCATTACACTAGGTTTCTCTTTTTTCAGTCATTCATTCAAATACCGTTGTTTGCCTCTGCTATTGAGGCCTCGTATATTCCAGGTTGTAATAATCATCGTAACAATTTTGGGGGTGATTGAAAGACCTCAAACAGAGGAATCACTCTTCCAGAGTTAACGAGCATTTCGCCCACTTCTTGAATCATTTCCCCCAAGGTTTTTCTCCCTCTTCTTTTGCCTCCTTTGCCAGTGCTTCCCGCTCCTATGCACTGCGTTTCCTGATTCTCCGGTTGTTGATTTTCCTTCTCTTCCGTTAGTCTTTTCTTTTCTTTATAACTGTGAAATGCTTCTTTGTATTTTTGTTTTTGTTCTTCTGGGATGAATCTTTCATCGAGCTTTTTCCATTCCTGAAGAAGTCTTGCCATGACTTGTTCTTCCTCTTCTCCTTTTGTCTTTTTTGGATCTATTTCCATGTTTCCTTGGTCCTCTTGGGCTGCATTTGTGGTCACATCCCTCTGGTCGTTATTCCTATTCTCTGTCTCTTTGTTCGGTTTTTCCATTATGATCTCCATTCCTTCCATTTCTTCTTCTTCGCTCACCTCTGCCTCCAGCTCTTCCTCCTGTAAGGCTTTGAACATGTTCTGAGATTCTGTTTCCTGGGTTTCATTCGAGTTCCTCTTTTGCATCTTTTTATTTCCTTTACCTCTTCTTCTTTGAACTTCTCTGAAGTCCGTTCTTTCCTCCTCTGTTCTCTTTGTAGTATTGTTTCTGTTACTTTCTGCTTCCTTTTCCTTCTCAGCTAGCGTAATGGGGCATTCTTTAAACAGATGACCATACTCATGGCATCTACGGCAGCGGAATGGTATATGCTCATAGTCTATTGGTTGATGCCATAGTTCATCGTGATATTCCAGTTCAATCGTGTCTGGGAGAGGCTCTGTTATATTCATGTAAGCACAGATTCTAGCATAGGAGTTGAAATTCCCTCTCTTTTTTGTTTCAGCCACTTTCACAAAGGAACCTATAGTGTTTCCTATGCCTTTCAGGATGTTTGGTTCCCAGAATTCAGATGGCAAACCAAAGAGTCGGATCTAGATCGGAGCAGCTAACATTCTTTCTTTATCTAGGTTGTAACAGTCTACCCATTCTCTCATGAACAGGCCAGCGTTGTTCATGAAATACGGTCCTTCCTCGAAGACTCTTCTTCTATCTTCTAGGTTGGAGAATATTACAGTGAAGAACCCCTTTGCTCCCAACTTGACATCTACATGACCTTTTGGTTTCCACCTCTGATAGATCCATCTCATGAGGTCCTTTTCAGCAGGCCAATATCCTATAAACTTACAAATCAATGCACAATCACGCATATGACTTCTGTAATTTTCTAGTTTATTAGGAGGTATTACAAACCTGGGTCTGCTCGAGGTCCTTGGAAGGCATTTGCTTTGGAATCCTGATCTCCTTTGTATTCCCGCTTCTGAAGTTTCACCTTCAGTAGATTGGCCTTCTGCACTCTGTTTCTCCTTCCTGTTTTACCCCGTTACAGCTGCTTTGAAGGAGGGGATCTCTCCCCCCCCGTTCTCTAACTCCATACTGACCCCACCCAGTGCCCTTCCTTGCGAAGCAAACGACAAACCCGCTGACAAGCAGGCGAAGTTGCAGGTAGCAGCAAACCCTAGTTAGCTGCATGTGATCGTGATCGCTTCTCCCCCTATTGGTTGTTGGATATTGAATAAGAAATCCCGAAAAGAGAGAGGATCTTTGAAAAGGAGCGAGAATCCCTAATACTACCATCGAGAAAAATAAGTACATCATCCACGAATAGTAGATGGGTGAGGAAACAGTCATCAAATATATTGAGACCACAAAGATCACCATCTCTCTTAGCTGATGCAATCAATCAACTGAGGCCATCCATGAAAATCAAAAATAGGAGGGGAGAGAGGGGGCATCCTTGTCTGAGCCCCCTCTCAGAGTGGAAAAAATGAGATACAGACCCATTGATGAGCACACTGAAAGTGGGTGAGGTGATACAAGCCATGATCTAGGTGATGAAGTTGTGGGGGAAACCCAGATGGATAAGAAGCATCTTAATGTAAAGCCAACTGACACAGTCAAATGCATTTGCCAGATCTATATTTAGAGTAATGGCCTTTTGATGTTTGGTCTATATAGTATGAATGGCTTCCTGGGCTGAGCCAATAGCTTCATGAAACTGATGATGCTCAAGAAATGCAAATTGTTGAGGGGCTATATGACGAGACAGGATAGGGCTGAGGAAATTTTCAATGATCTTAGAGATGATCTTGTAAAGACAATTGCACAAAGAGATGGGTTTGTAATCATTAAAGGAAGATGGGGTGTCTGACTTTGGAATAAGTGAAATGAAAGTCGAGCTGATAGCATTGTATAGAGACCCTGATATTCTACAGGCTTCCACTACCCTCAGCAAGTCTTGGCCCAGAAGCTCATAGAAAGCAAGGTAGAATTCAATGGTCTAGCCATCTGGAGCTAGACTCTTATCCTTTTTGAACCATTTTAACATGCCTTCAATCTCAGCAGTTGTCATAGGGGCGTAAAGTGCCTCAACCTCGTCCTCGCTAACAAATCTGGGGAAGTGACCAGCGACATTAATAATATCGACAATATTTGAAGTAGGAGGATTTTTGTAAAGGTTATTAAAATGAGTAGAGCCCAAGTGGGAGAACTTATTAAATGTATCAGCCACACCTCCATCAGGTAGAGGTAGATTCCAAATTGTGTTTGTGACCTTCCTAACTTTTGCATAGTTCTGGAAAAATCTAGTGTTGTCATCCCCTGCTTTCAACCATATGGCTCTACTCCAAAGACGGATAGATTCCTCTCTGTCCTTTAAGATCTGTGCCTTCTGGTTCTCAAGCTCCACCAGATGAGATTTATCTTCAGCGCTGATAAACCCTAAACTTCACTCATCGAGCAAAGAGCAAAGTTCTGATTCTATGTGCAATAGAGTGGAATTCTCCCTTTGATGTTTTTCTCTGGCCCAGTTGATAGAGAGGTGCTTGAGCTTGGATAGATTTGAACAGAAACCTTTTGCCAAGGAGTCCATTCTATCAATCAGATTTGTAGCCCAAAATGCCGTAACCAGACAAACATAATTAGGGTCCTGAAGCCAAACATGATTAAACTTGAAAGGGGCTTTTGGCTTGTAGTGTGGTCCCAAGATCTCTAGATATATAGGGGAGTGATCCGAAATGCCTCCAGATCCTACCCATTGTTTATAGTGATGAAGCTGTTGTATAAGGGACCCTTTCACGATCAATCTGTTTAATCTTCGAGCAAGGGCAGCCCCACCCACCCTTCTGTTCCTCCAAGTGGGCAGAGGCTTGTTCATAAGGACATCTATTAGATTAAATCGCTCCAGAATATCAGTCATGAACCTCGAGATAATATCCACTTGAGCCATAGAGCCCCAAGTTTTGCCATAACCTAGGGAGAAATTGAGATCGCCCCCAATAATGATATTTTCAGATGAGAAAATGGAGAGGCCAAGCAGGTGCTGCCAAAATGCTCCCTCTGCTGGCATGGACCATAGATGTTAATTACCCTTAGTTTGGTGCCAAGTTCGGCCGAAAATAAATCTAAACCCAGAAATCCATGACCTCCCTAGGATTCTTGAACTCTGATGGATTTGGGATTATATCCAATGGCAAGACCACCGGATCTCCCAATAGAGTCCATGACCAAAAAGTGCCAACCTAGAGAAAATGGTGTTTAAAGTGCCGGTAATGAAATCAGCCAAGCCTAGGGTTTCTTGCAGCAAAATGATGTCAACAGGTTCAATCTCAATAAGTTTGCACAGGGCTAGTTTCTTTGAGGCAATAGCCATGCCCTAGCAATTAAACGAGAGACATTTCATGGGGGAATGCTACCAGGGGTATTCACTACTCTAAGAACCCTGTCAAGAGTAGATTGATGGCCCGAGGTGACTTCAACTCCAGCACGTTTGATAGATTTTGATAGGTTAGATTTTCTCCCCCGAGAAGACAAAGAGGTAGTACCAGGTATTGAGAGACCCAATTCGGCTAAATGCATCGGAGAGCCACTAGGTAGAAAATGAGGACAAATATTGTAATGATGAGATTTTGAAACCCTGGACGAAGATGGAGAAGAGGAGGATGTTGTTAGAGTATGAAAAGTGGGAGCAAAAGGTGCCACAATAGGGGAGGATGACATAGTGCAATGTGCAACTAAGGAGGATGGAGCAATCAAAGAGGAACAATGAGTAATACAAGAGATAAGAGGTGTGAGATTAGTACTCGAAGCTTTGGCGGCTTTCGCGATTGCTCGAGACCTGGTGATAGGTGGCGAGAGAGTTCTGCGATCCTTATCCACTGACTTAGGATGATTATTGGCCGAGTGAGTAGGTCTCAGAACAGGTGAACGCTGGATAGCTGGCGAATCGATCTTGGATGGTGCAGTTGATGATTTAGGTGTATTCTCTAGTTTCTTGTTAAAGGGGTAGTCCTTGAAAATGTGGCCCACCTTGTGGCACCATTGACATCGAAATGGAACCTCTTCGAAATCTAGGATCTGAATTCTGGTGAATTTCCCCCATTGCAAAGTAATATTCTCCTCCAAACCCTCGTGAGTGTCTAAGTGTACTAGAATACGGGTTAGGGTTCTATTCCTCAATTCCACAAAGGTGTGGTGATGGTCTAGATAAGTCCCAAGGGAATTCCCAATTTGGATGAAAGCCTCCTCACACTAGTATTGAAGAGGGAGCCCTGGCAAGCATACCCATAATGGACCAGCCCCAATTTGTTCTCGCTCAAGAACAAAAAGAGGGCTCCATCTCTTTAAGAGGACCAGAGCCATCTCAATGTGCCAGTATCTAGCAAGTACGAAGTCTTTGTAATTCTCCTTTGCAAAGTGAAGGGAAAACCAACCTCTAGGTAGAACTTGTACCTCAGGCAATTCTTTGAGTAATCTGCCTCAGATTTCCTTGACCCATAGAGTGAGCCTTGTGGTTGAATATGCCCTACCGTGAACATGGCCGAATAGTATTGAGCTGGCCATGTATGCTGCTTCCCCGATTGCAGAGGTCTCATTAAACCGGATCGTAATATCCTTTGAGGTCGTCTTCACGTACTTTGTTTTTCTCTTCCCCAAGTGACGTGCAGATGGGTGTTCCATCAAAGGGTTCAGGAAGCCTTCCAGGGGGATGGACTTAGTAGATTGACCTTGATAGTCGGTGTCTCGAAACAACTCGACGGTGAGTGTAGGGGGAATGAAGGATTTGGGGCCATCGAAGAATGTAAATCCATGGACATCACAACAAAGAAAGATGAAAAGGGCAGATTCGGGTCGAAAGAGGGCGATGGAGGTGTATTTGTGGTCAAAATGTGTAAGGTCCTAGGGGATAAGGGAGGTATATCCAGAGCAAGGGATTCAAAAGAGATAGAATGGGTGAATGGAGGTGTAGAACAATGCTCTAGGAGGGTTACCACTAGCGCCAAGTTCAGTGGAAAAGGGCCAGATGGAAGACTAGGGCTAGCTGTCTGTGATGAGAAACAGGGGTGCCCAAAAATGACACGATCCAGCTAAGGATCCTCAGTATAATCAACCTCCTCAATTTTCATTATATCTCCCAATATACCAGTTGAGGATGACATCTTGAAAATGATAGACAGGCCAGTAACGGGGACAACGGGCACTACTGTCAGCGAAGGGTACGCAGCTCAGTAATTGTAAAAAACCTACAGTAAAACCTAGGGTTTAACCAAAATCCTTACGGAATCCTACAATACTCATCCTCTCCTTCGATCATTTGAAATCCTCACATTCTATCTGTTAATCTTGAACTAACTTACTTCTCTTATATTGGAAGGCATGACACTAATTTGGTGGGAACCCAAAACTCTATAGGACATGAAGAAGCATGATAAGGTTTTATCCTCTTTGAATGTGTTATCCTCTGCAATGTCCCAAGCTGAGGAGGAGATAGAAATAGGTAACCTAAAAACCACTTAGAGTTCAGCAGCTAGCCCTGTTGAACCAAAGAAGGATCTCTCTAGGGATTTCTCAGTCAATGACTAAAAAAGAAATGGATTTTAGGCTAGATGTATAAGTTTTGTTTGAGTGTTTGAAAATTTAGGGTTTTTAGGTTGTTGGACTAGGGATGAGAGCAAGCAATTAGGTCGAGGCTTCAAATATGCAGTGACATGTATAAAAAGGAGCTAGATATTAGCGTGTTATGGTGCACTTAGATTGTTTTTCAATGTAGTGTAGATGTGTGAGTTTAAGAGAACCTAATGAGCATGTGAAAGCATGAATTCATTAGTTTTACAAGATAAGAAACACAAGTATGATTTCAAGATAAACATAGCTTAAATTCAAGATTTTTGTCTATATAACTACAAGGAAATTCATAGGAAGAAGATAAAGCATGTAAATAGATATTATTTATCCATTAGAAACTAATAGGAAAAGAAAACAACACCATAGACTCATTGAACAAGAATTCCTGAAATATAGCCGCAACTACCCCTATATTAGCTGTAACAGAACATAAGATACAAGCCTTCTCCATAAAATTCCAACCCTTCTCTCTGAATGAGAAATGATACATACAGACTCAATTGAACCACTTACCCACCTCCAGGAGTCGAATTTCTAGGTGGTAGAATGTTTTCCAAGATTCTCTCAACCAACATGTGAGAGTGAGAAGGTCAAATACAAACAATTCTTTTAGACTTTTTTTTGGATTTTTCTTCCTTAATGAGCCTAATAAGCCATAAAAACAACCTATCATGTATATTTATTTCATTATTACATCATCTAACCTCTAATGACTTCAATTACATCATGAGTTTTGACTTTGACAAAGTCAAACTGAAAACTAGGAAATTACACACTGAAATTTAAAATAAAAACTCATAAATTTGAAGAAGTGGAGCACCAACTTTGAGCCCACAATAAGGTGCCTTCCTAAAGTCAAAATTGATATATGAGAGAATGGTCAACTAGCCTTTTGTGTATAGTTTTCAGAACACCTTGAATTTTTGAACATGACCCATGGGAAGGCCTTCAAAAACTCATTCTCCCAAGGTGTCTCCAGAAGCACAACACCTATCAAAAAGAGTGGTAGAATGATGATTTTGGCCCCTTTTTCTCAAAATTTGAGCCCTCTCTAAGAAATATTATGAAATTGGTTTTGAGATGATGCCATGATATTTCCAAAAATGCAAGCCATTTGTCATTTGGAGACCCAAGGAAAAAGTGGTGACTAGCTCATTTTCTGAATTTGGCACCAAAATAGTCAAAAAAACGAAAATGCTTAGAATTCCTTCAAAATTGGTCATAAGTTGCAAAATGATTTATTTCGAGCCCTCATGGATGCTTCATCAATCATCTCCAAGTTATCCCTCTCATTTTTTCCCTTTACGATTTCCTTTAACTTGTTTTTCAACTGCTTGAGGTTGATGTTACATATCATATTTTTGGTTTGATAATGATGTGCCATGTGCCTTAATAGTTGGTTATCTATGTTGGATTTTTCGTGAAGCTTTTCTAAGTGATCATTGACCTTATCTAGCCAATACTCTCTATCCTCATTGATCTCCAAGGCAATTTTGTCCTCCATTTCTAGGTCTTCATCTAGCAAATTGTGTCCTTTCTCCTCCTTCAATGGCCTTTCTAGTCGCTTGGCCCTTGGCCTCTTTTTCCTAACTTGTTTTTAAGTTTCCTCATACTCACCAGTATCCAACACTTGTTTGCCTTTGCCACCTTACTACAACATCTTAGATTTGTCTTTCTCCATGATGAGTTGTCTAGCCTTAAGCTGATTGTTTTCTTGTTCAAGGAAGGATATAACAAACTTTGCTCTTGCCATGTTGTCCATGAGTTCTTTGATCTAAGAATCCTTCTCTTTAATAATATGTTGCACGTTTGAAGGCTCATTTGTTGTTTCCAAGTCCACCAATTCAAATTCATACTCAATTAAGTCTTTATCCTGTACATGTGATCCATGTTTTGTTGATGTAAAAGGCTTCGCCCTTTTCTCAACCTGAGAAGTAAACACAAGCCTTTTTCCTCTTTGATACATTCTAGTCACCTTAGGTCTAGGGGCCTTATGAACCTCCACTAGCTTGCTTGATGATCCTACCTCCATCTGTGGTGTTCGTATGTTTTGATGTTGAACTAAAACAATAGTTTCATGCCATTGTAAAGTTGTTTCTATGAATGAATCCCATGTCATGTTGTTCTCTTCTAGTTGATGCAGAACTATAATATTTATCAAGCTATGATTAAAAATACTAGGGTAGTGTTCTTTGTCTTTCACCTGTACCTTCTAATACATTTTAGCAAGGCTTCCACATAGATAATTACACATGTTGAGATGTTTTTGAGTTGTGAAGTGCATTAGAAGTTGGAAGTGATATGGATACAATCTAGAAAACCTTCCCTCACAGGTGAAAAAATTCATTACAACCTTCATTAATGGTGCATACTTCTCCAACGAGTACCTAAATGGGATGATGTGCGTATGGGTCTCTTTGTAAGGTGATTTCAAGAAAGACCTATAATGTTCAAGGTCCAAATTCATACCTTTAAACCAATATTCTCCATGATTAGGTATCCCTGTAGCAAGTGAAATGGAAGCCACTGAAAATGTAAACTCAACCCCTGCTATGATGGCCCTTTCCCCATTTATATGTGTGGCAATCCAATCAGTTAACTGTTCATGGAAAACTACTTCACATATCCTTTTACAAAACTCTAGACAATTTACATATTCAAAATACTGTTGATGAAAGGTGATGAGTTGATTTCATTCTAGTTGGTAGGCTCATATATGAGGATTTTTCCTCTTTTATGGTGTTTTTCCCTCTCTGATAGTGAAGAATCTCTCTCCATGATGGTAGAAACCCCAAATAACAAGAAAATGGAAAAACAATGAGAAATGTGTGAAAATATGAAATGAGGGGTTTGAGGAAAGGAAATGATGGTAGAGAAATTTTAGGAGATAAATGGGGGCTACAAGCAACTTATGAAGCTTAAATGGAGTGAAATGAGGGAAAGAAAGGTTTAGGAGAATTTGAAAAATAGAGCTGCTAGGAAATCTGCTCAAAATGCTAGGTTTGAGCTAGGGTTTAGGTAAACATGAGGCAATCTAAGGATTGATAGGTTATTTAGTGAATCAAAGGATGTTTTAAACATGTACAGAGGTGTGAGGTGGAATATTTACGTGTTTTAAATATCAAAACTAACCAAATGATTAGTAACACTAGCTTGCAACATGAAAATTTCACCTAAACCCTAGATGAAGAGAACTTGCATTTGCATTCATCTTGCAAAAGGAAAAAGGTAAGAAAAAGAGTTATACTTACTTGTGAACAAGCTTAGGATAGCAAGAAATAAGATTTCAAGCTTCAAAATCGAATTCGGGTGAGTTTGAATGAGTTTCAGGCTACTTTGGCACAAGCGCAGCACAGTCTCTAGAAATGCATTTCCAGCCTCAGAAGCACAGCATAGTCTCTGGAAGCGCAATGCCACCAAATTTTGACCAATTTACCCTAGAAACCCAAGCTTTTTTATGAATGGAGGGGAGAGCTCGATGAAAAAAGGAGGTTAGGAAGCAAATTAAATGAGTTTGGGACTTTTTGGGTTTTTATAGGAAAAATATGATTCCTTTTTGAATAAAAATGGGCCCCACATACCTTTCCAAAACCTGATTTTTTCACCTTTTAAACTGGGCCACTTTGGAGAGCTGAAACCTGAGTTTCTCTTTATCCTTTTGAACAATGAGACTTCTTCTTTTGGAACCTTGAGATTTCAACCATGAAGAACTTATGAAGTTTCATAAAACTTATGCAAAGAGTTTCTTATCACAAATCATTTAATGCTGGATTTACACATGGAATGAGGATGGACCTTGAAACCCTAATGACTTAATGAAGATATTAGACTGAGTGAAATGGTAATGAAGATGATTGATATAATGAAAAAATCCTTTTTATTGTGATTCCTTTATATATTTATAAAATAAATATATAAATAAATAAATAATAAATAACAATATTAATAAAATTAATATCCTTTTTAATTAAAATTAAACAAATTAAATAAAAATAGAAAATAAAATAATTAAAAATAAATAGAAAATAAATAAGTTAGTCAAACTAGTTGTTTTTTTCTAATGGCTAGTTAGTTACTCTCTTATCTGATGAATCCAATTATCTAATATTTCTACTTTTACCTCTCCAATGTACATAGGGAATTCAAACTTAATATCAAGCTTAAAAAATGAGTTCTTCCATGACCCCTTGGGGAATTTGGAGGTATTTGTGAAAGAGTAGTAACAGTAGAAGAAGATGAGACTAAAGACGAAGATGAGGATGAGGATGATGGAGGTGAAGGTGGTGGTTTTCACCTTCCCTCTATTCCCTTTTGGAGGTTTGTATCCTTTTCCTCCAAGAGGTTTTGAGTTTTCCCCATATATTCTGGAACATGTCACAAATATGAATTCTACAGGTCATAACAACATATATGAGCATAGGTGTCTCATACTTATATGAGAATTGCTAATAAGCATTGATGCCTTATCACATTAGCTACATTATCATCTATTAGGCCATATATTCGTTGTACATTCATTTAAATATCAAAACATGATGACAGTCATACATCATCATTGTCATAAAACATGATCATAACTAGCATATAACCAACATAAATAACAAGGATACATCAGCCATAAATGCCTCATATGAACTAGTAAACTTTCTCATAAAATACCAAGGAGAAAATGTCCTTATTAATGAATGATTAGGCTAACTAGGTTCAGGACTTCCATGTACCACTTGACCATAGATTGGTTGAACCAAATATTTCTTTCAACCAAGCACCCCCGTGCCATATTCCAAGCATGAAAGTGGGATTTATAACCAAAATCAACAAGGGCTTCCCGAGGCAACACCACCTCACACTCAATAGTAAAACTAGGCTTTACCGCGATCCCCACTAGATCACTAGGCCATAAATAATAAACATATGATACCATGATTTTCTGCAATCCTCACCGGGTCACTAGGCTAAAAACAAACATGGAAGCCACTGAATCTCTCCACCTACACTATGAGGGATTGGTCTGCCCCAACCTCTTGGCTTTATTGTGTATCCCGTCATTACTAGTCAAGGTATTCCTACGCCTACGAGGTCTCCACCCTCTATGATTTTCATTGTTTCCCATCCTAGGATTCGTAGGCCCAATCAAGGGTACTCACCACTAAGCTTTATCGTTTATCTCGCCATTCATTGGTCAAGGGATTCTTAGGCTCTATCAAGTTTTTCACATTTAGACTTTACCATGTATCACATCCTAGGATTCCTATGCCTTTTTAATAATCATGGGATGACCCCACTTACCTTCGATTCCATCCAGAAATCCAGCTCAACCACATACCAAAGAACCCACCACACCATGGCTATTTGGAAATGGTAAGGCTATGCTGAAAACATTGTCATGCCTGGTAAAACCCATGCCCATGACAACAAGAGAAACAAGAACACACATGCATAACCATGCATGTGAAATCTAGCGAGGAAATCACACATGCAAGTCCATACCTAAAAATAATTTTGATGTAGCTGCTAGATCCTGCTCTTCCTTGCTTGATCTTTGCTTCTTCTTGCCTTCTTTGCTTTTCTTGATCCAATGCTGAAGTGCTCAAAGAAAACTCTAAGTGTCCAAGAGTGTGAGAGAGAGAGAGAATAGAGAGAGAGCTCCAAAACTGAACTGACAAAAGTTTGTGAACTGATCCTTAGAAGCCTTTTTATTAATGAGGCCTCTATTTTCTTCATTTTTTTATTATTTTCCATCATTTTACTACTCACATGTGTGATGTTTCACCTTCCTTTTCTCCTAATTTTCTTTATTTTCATAAATAAAATGTCAATTAATACCATTTTGCCTTTCCAAAGCCTTTGCCATTGCATTTTCTAATTTCCTTAGCTATAAAAAACCAAATGGACACACACACTAGGATGTATTGCCCAACATTAAGCTTGGAATAAATGTCCCATAACCATGTTTATGATTTTGCATGTTTTAACTTTTATTACATGGAATTTTCACCATGGTTATTAGAGAACACTCCCCCTTGGGGAAAAACCATCCTCGGTGTTCAATGATACCTACAACCAACAAGGTTGTTGAAAGAAAAACATATTGCCTATGGAGCTTTATAACTTAGCTCGATGCAATATTTACAATGAACAACTTGCTAGGAAGCAAACCAACATGACAACATCACTACATGATAACCATAATGACATGACACCCATACTACTTATTTGAGCTTTATTTCATAGCTCATGGTAGTATTTACATTCATATACATATGCATACACATACCATCAATTTCTTGGTTACCTAGCATGAGCATCTTTCTTTCCAATATAAACTGCAGTTTTAGCTGGAATTCTCCTTTTGGCTCCACCTGCAATATAGACCAATTAATCACATCATCAACATCTTTAACATACTTCTTAAGCAATGACACATGGAAAACATCATGTAATTTCACTGTTGGAGGCAGTCCAAGTCGATAGGCTACTGGTCTAATCCTTTCAAATATCTTGAAAGGTCCACAAAACCGATGTGCCAGCTTGGCACATGATCCAATCCACAAGGAGCTCTTCTTGGGGTTGATGTGAAAATACACATGTTCCCCAACTTGAAACTCCTTAAACAACCTTTTTTGACCTACATAAATTTTCTTCCTAGCCTATGTTTCCTTTATATTCTTCTTGATTACCTACATTTGTTGTTCCATTTCTACCAACATATATGTTGCTATCAATACCCATTTAACTGGATCACTCCAATTGATGGGAGTATTGGAGCTCTGCCTATAGAGTGCCTCAAATGGACTCATCCTCAAGGACTCCTCGTAACCATTGTTATAAGTAAAATCAACCAACTGAAGATACTCCTCTAATATCATCTGATGGTGCATCACATACATCCTCAAAATGTCCTCCAATATATGGTTCATGTTCTCTATCTGTCCATTTGTCTAAGGATGATAAGTTGTTCTGAAGGCCAACTTTGTACCCAAACCTTCAAACAAATATTTCTAGGATCTAGTAGTGAACTTAGCATCCTTGTCTGACACAATATTCTTCGAAACACCATGCAATTTGACCACATCTCTGATGAAGACATGTACTACATACTAGCTGAATAAGTAGACTTCAATGGAATGAAGTGTGCTACCTTCGTCAACCTATCCACCACAACCACGATGGAATAATGTTGTCTAGATGTCCTCGGAAAACCTATAATGAAATCCATGGAAATTTTCTCTCATTTCCATTATGGAAGTAGAATCGGCTGTAGTAACCCACAATGGGTGCTTACACTCTAACTTATAATTCCTGCTTAGCGGAAAAATTTGTAGGACCTTTAAGGGTGCCATTAATCCCCCAATCCTGAAATTCTCAGTCGCATGATGACCATATGACCGTGAAAATCATTGAAATTTGGGGGCTCTGTCTAGCCCCTGTCCCCATGCACACCTTGGTTCTATGGTCTCCTAGTTGACCATGGTTCAGTCCCATAGGGGATGGCCCCTCTAAACTTCATCGCGACCATGGTTTCATGGAAGGTCATATGACTTGGGGTTAACCCCCGACTCTTTTGCGCTCTCGGTTTTGTTGTGGGCATATGACTATGAAGAGGGTCATGAGGGCTAGACTAGGTCATAGCCCTTGGCCCCTCACTTGTTTTCCTATGGAGTAGGTGTGGCCAAGGGCTAAGGCTTAACCTGACCCCTCCCCCATATTTGCATTTACCAAATTTTATATATTGTTTTTCTCATAATGTTTAATAAGAAACATGCACAACACATTGGTGCAGGCCTTGGTTACTTGGTACTTAGTCACAAGTTCGACTCCCAGGGGTGTTGTTTGACATCCATATAAATTTTATTGGCCATTAAGAGACCACGTGGTGGCGAGGGATTGGCCCACGTGGCTCCCCCTAATTGTTCCACCCAAACACAACCATTAACCAATTAAGATTCACCAGACACAACCAATCAAATGGTTACAAGTTGAAGTCATTCATAGGCTCACCAAAATACACATTCAACCCATTCAAAAGCCCAATCAGCGTATGTACTACTGACTGGGGTGTACTTGAAATTCCTTTCCAAAAAATTTAGCTATTTCCCAAATCAATCAGAACACGGTTCTGGGAGCATCTGATTTCATATTTGAGTGAAATGAGTTGCGTTGGATTCAAATCATTAATATCTATCGACTCATTCAAGTTTTGAGCTCTGTCGCACATTTTGAATTTTGAGCATTATTTTGATCCACTGGATCACTCCTCCACATTAGAGGCTTTTGGACCTTCAAAATCTCTTTATTAGTTAACAAATAGATGAGGGAATTGCTCCCTCACCCATCTAGTCTCAATCCACTGAACTTTTCTTGAATTTTTCATTTTGAGTTTTTCACTCCTCGGTCTCCAATCAAAGGAAACTTAAACAATCTCAAGTTATTCTCACCTTGAAAATTGTCATCATGATGATTTTTACCATGTCTAACCTTGTACTTGGCTCGAACCTTGACCAAATGTGATCACCATCGCCATGCACCATCCCTTTTCAAAGCCAACACATTATGAAACCCGCATGAAGAAGTTTTGAAACCAATTTCCTGTTTGCCAATTTCCCTTTGCATTTTATTTTTGACCTTTGCACTCTCTAACACTGCCATCTTGTTCATACCAATATTCAACAATGATGCATGCTGCTGCAAATTTACTTCATTTTATTTACCTCTTTCAGGAGTAAACATGTTAGATTCCTGAAACATCTTATCACATGAATTAGAAACATCAATGAAATCATATTTCAAACTTGATTCATATCCTTAGAAGGCTTTAGATTCTTTAACACCTTCATGTTTGATCATTAATAACACAAAGTTCTAACTAGCATTAACAATCCTCTTCATTTGTCCTGCATTTACAAAAGATGCATTCAACTTCTTGTTGTGTGCTCTAACAATGTACTCAATCCCATTCTTGAGCAAATGATATTTTTTCTCATGATGATGAAAAATAACTCTCGTATCATATAGATACGGGCTTTCCAAAACAATACCACATTTATCAATTGGAATTACATCAAGCTCTACCTAATCTAGAATGTTTGCAGTGATTGCAAATTTCAGTTTACATATTTTTGTCACACACAATTTGGCATTGTCACATATCCAACCTAAATGATAAGTTTTAGGATTAGGAATGGTTTCTAAATTCAACTTTTTGACAATTTCTTATGAGATAAGATTTTCTTGTGAACCATTATTAAACAGTGTATCTATCTCGGTATGTTTTGAAATAACTCTAATATGGAAATTCTCTATTCTTGTTTTTCATCTTGAGTTTCATTAAGACAATTTGAAGAACTAGTACTTTCAATGTCCTTTCCTTTCAAACCCATGGTTGTGATCCTTGTTTCATCTCCAGAATGTGAACCTAAATCATGTTGTGTAGTTGGAGGTGTATTTTCCTTCTCCTTGTTCTTAAACTTTTTGGGTCTTATTTCTAGATGAAGTTTCCAGCAATGATCTTCATCATGGCCCTATTTGGAAGAGTGTTTGCATGTGATCTTTTCTTTCTCCATCTTGATGGCAACATTCTTCTTCCCTTTTCTTTTGAACTTACCCTTTCCTTTTTCTCCATACTCAAAGGAACTCTCACTAGTTTCTTCATAAACTTTTTTCTCCTCTTGCTCTAAATGAGTTTCCTGAACACAAACTTCAACTAGTTTTGTAGGGTTAAACAAGAGAATGGTATGTCTCAAATAACTATGCAATCCTCCAATATATTTGACCAAAGTATCTTGTGAGTAAAAATCAATACCCAAAATCAAAGTTCTTCTCCTAAATTATTGAGTATATGATTGCACATTTTGCCCTTTAGCTTGCCTAAAGTTCTGCCAATCCATAATAGCTTTCTGCATGTATGATAATGGATAAAATTGCCTTCTTATTGCAACAAAAAATTCATTCCAAGAGGATAAAACCTTACCATGTTTCTTCATGTCCTCTAGATTTTTGGGTTCACACCAAATTAGTGTTGCGCCTTCCAATCTAAGGAAAGCAAGTTGAATCCTTGTTTAATCATCTTTGATTCTTTGTTCCCACACTGAAAAGTCATTTCTGTTTTTTCTTATGAAGAAAACTTATTGAAAACTTTTTTATTTTTCTTTCTTTGGCCTTGTTTTGATTTGGTTTCTTTTTGTGAGTGAAAGAGTATTTTTGTTTGTCTTGAGATTTGCTTTTAGTGTTTGGATGAAAATGAGCATTAGCAACTTATATTCTATATAAACAATCTTAAGTGGCTAATTAGAAGCGATAAATAAGTTCCTTTCATTCTTTTATTTAGAGAAATCTTAAGTTTCTTGCATCTTCATTATACCTTGCTTTAGGATAATTTTGCGTTGTTAAAGAATTTTTTGTGTGTTGCAAAAAAAGAAAAAGAAAAGGAAAAAGTTTTTTTCTTTCTAAGTGTTTCTTAGAACCCAAGTAGAAGTTTCTTTTCATCGCAAGAAAAATGAATGCATTCATGTAGTTACTTTTTCTTTGATTTTGGTTGAGTCATACACACATCATCAGTTTCACTCTCATACCCTTGACTTAAAAGAACAACATTTAAAATCAAGTGTTAACTAAAATATACTAGAACTTTTTTATATTGTCAATTTAGACACATCAACAAGTTTTACGATATTTAGGGCCTTGGATTAGGTGAGAGGAAAGTAAACTCTCCAAGGTCACTCTAAACTATCAAACATAGAAGTCTAAATAAAGAGTGTAAATACAATAGTGTTAGGGAGACCAGGAAAGCTCCAGATTTGGGAGTTAAGCATGAGGGTTTTTGAAGATAAGTAAGAGAGATACCCTGTCTCATACTTGTTAGATCTTACCTCAAGACTGTTTCACCTAGCTTCTGACATGAGTTGGTAGCCTTAGTTGCTTCTCCTAGAGATCTACACAGGTGGCTGCAGAGGGGAATTCCGTGGCACTTGAGGTCGATGTTGTATCAATCTCAAAAGTACTTCTCGAGGGCACCCTTGTGAAGCTTGGGGATTTGCACCGGCATAGGTTGTTGTTAGGAGGTCAGTGTAACTTCCTCTGTTACCTTTGGTGGTAGGACTGAGACGTCATTATCCCAGACTCCCTTCGGAAGGCCCTTATTCCACTTTCTTGTATTTTGGTGTTTGGTCCTCATCATCCAGAGTGAAAATACTCAAAAGTCACTTGATTGGTTGTAACTTTAGGGACTTTATATTTGAGTGCTCTTTGCTCCTTATATATAGTTGGCTTTAAGTATTTTTGTCTAGTCATGTTCAAACTTTGTGTTCTGAGTGACTGGCTTACCACTTTGTAGATCTTGAAATGCTTTTGGTTGTTCTTTCGGAAGTTGTGGAGTTTCCTCCTCAAGGGAAAAGGTTTTGATTGTATATCTATCTTCCTTGGAAAGTCATTTCTACATTCTTGTAAGGGAAGGGTCTAGAAATCAGTTAGATATGGCCAATATTCCTATGGAAGCCAACCAAGGTATCCTCCATAAAGAGGATCCTTGTGTTTTTCCTTTCTTCAGAAACGTTGGTACTCCCTTGATGGCCACTTTGAATATTCCTATATTGAATGTTGGACTACCCATTTGGTTGTGGTCCACTCCAGATATTCCAAATGTTTTTGAAGCTTCTTAGATGAATGCTTTATTTCAGGGGCATCACATGGGTGCTAATTGTTCATCTTCTTTCAAATAGAAATCTGGGATTCCTTTTTCTCCTCCTTCTTGTAATAAGAAATCTAAAAAGAGGAGAAAGAGGAAGATGAAGAAGAAGAATAATTATATCCATTCATCTTCAACCTCTGCTAGTCATGTTAGAGATGAGCCTTCAGCCACTGCAAGTCATTTTGGGGGCATGAGTCTAGTCACTGCAAGTCATACTAGCACTTCATCATCAACCTTTGCTAGTCATGTTGGAGATGAGCCTTCAACCACTACAAGTCATGCTAGGGACATAAGTCTAGTCACTGCAAGTCATACTAGCAAAGAGTCACCGACCTCTGCAAGTCATGTTCAGGACTCTCCACAAACCATTGTTAGTCATGTTAGCGGGATGGAGGTTGATAAGAAACTTGGATGTAGAAGTTTTAAACTTAAGTTCCCTTGTAACGTATGCAAGGGAGACCATCTTACTCATTTATGCCCTGGTATTCTAGAGGTACAAAGGATATGGTCTGACTCTGAAAGTTCTTCTACTCCTGGATCTGATATGGTTTTTCTCATCAATCCCATCAACCATTGGTTGATAATGTGGTTGAGCCAGTGCAATCTCTGGCTGAATACACTCCTCTTTTGGGGGGTGAAGTGCCTAACAAAAGAGTCTGTTTGATTTCTAGCATAAAGTCTTCTGGTATAGGGGGCATTCTAATTTCTCTGAATGTTCCCCCTCCAAGTTCTAGGAGTGCTTCCTTTGATTGGGATAGTCTTGTCGAGCCTCATCTTCCTTCCGCTGCACCTTTCCAAATAAAGGTCAAATTTAATTCCACAAACATTTATTGATGTATGGTGGATGAAGGATCCTCTACAAGTATTATATCCTCTTTGACTTGGAAAGCTTTGGGTTCCCCAAATTTGTTGATAGCTCAGAGTCAGTTGTTAGCCTATGATAGAAGACCTGGTGAATTTATGGGTGTTCTTCCTCAGTTTCCTATTACTTTAGGTGGGAAGACTGTCTTAATCGATATGATAGTGGTTGATAGCCCTTTAAACTTTAATATGCTACCTGGGCATGATTATGTCTATGCTATGAATGCAGTGGTGTCTTCACTCTTTCGAGTGAATTTCTTTCCTCATAAAGGGAATATTGTCACTATTGATTAGCTTGCATATGATAATTATGACCCTAATTAGAATTTACTACAGAATTCCCCTTGGTTTGTTCTGAGTGTTCCAGTAGACTCTACCCCACCACGAGTGAATTATGTGGCATTGAATCCTCAATTTTCAATTTCTTTTGAGAAGGATCCTTTGACCTATTATTCTCCTTCTTGGGACTTGGTTCCGGAAATTGATCGAGAGATTATTCCTATAGGAACATGGGACCCCTTAATTCCCTGTTTTGATCCTTGTAGTTCTCATGATTTCTTAGAACTTGATTTGCCTTCATAGGAGGAACTCTTTGAAGCCATGAGTTTTGACTACCAAAGGAGTCCTTGGCCTGATCCTTGCAAGTGGTTTGTCTAGAAGAACTATTATATGTAAGTCACAAGGTTGTGTGGTTCCCTGTACCATATTGTATATATAAGGTACACATTTTCAAGTTTTTTATTCTATAACACAGGATTTTATATGAAGTTTATATGTGGGATGTATTAACTTCTTATCTAGTGTTCCTATTTATGTTTACAGAACTTGGAATATTTCTGCTTTGGGAATTTTTATGGTTGGTCCGTTTTGACAGGTATTGGTTCTCGAAACTGGCATATAAGTTAGGTTTTTCCACCTACATTGTGCACTTATCAGTTTCCTTTCCCATTTTTCCCTTAGGATCGACCCCACCAAGTTATGGTGCAGAACCTTCTCATTTCTTAGAAGTATCATGACTTGTGTGGTAGAGCCTACCTTATCATGGGTGACCTAGTTAGTACCTTGTTTTCACTTAGCACTCATGTTGATTTTTCGTCCCTACGCTCGGGAGTCCTCTTTTGTCCCGCCATGACTTATACACTGAAGACTCATTCCTCTTTGCTTCTTTTCTTTGTCCTGTCCTTATACCCTAGAGGCTCTTCTGTGTTGAGTTGTACTACTTCATTGCATTTTGACCATTTGCACCTTTTGGCCTTGAGCCATCTTCATTTGGACTCATGTTTAAGCCAACTTTTGACCATGATATCTACAAAATCAAACTTGCATCCCCTTGATTTCTGCAACTTGACACACCCTGACCCATGGAAGGAACACACCTTTGAGTGTCCTTGACTAGTTTTCGCCTCCCGACATTGAGCATAGGATTGTTCCAATCCCAGGAACTAGATCATCTATTTCACCGACACTCATTCTTTCCACTGTACTATAGAATTCGTTTATTCTTTTTCCAGCTTAAAGAAAAAGACAAAAAATTATATATTCCAAAAAGAGCGAGAATGGGACAATATTTCCACTTATTATTGGTAGCTAGAGTTAGTTGTGTTACCCTTGAATAAAGCACTCAAAACAAAGTCTCCTCCATTTGGATAGGATTTAGTTTGACTTACGTATGCCTTAACCTTGTTATTGAGTCAGTTCTCCCCCGATTGGTTATCTCTTCCAATAATATGGAGGTTTCGTTCGTGCCTCCCGCACGATGAGATTATACGAAGTCATCACATGCTGCCACATAGTCATCATTGAGTCGTGATTTTATTCAAGGGAAGCTAGCCTGAGTGAGCCTCTTTGTTGTGTCTCTTGACTCATTTTTCAGTTGGCCATCCATGGTTGTAAGTGTCTTGTTTATCGTCACATCAGCTATATTAGTCCTTTACTCGTGCTGGTTTGAGAAGGTCCCCATTGACTTCTTGCTGGCGGGTCTTGTCCTTATTGACGACGGCATCTTGCTCTAAGGACAGGCCTAGAACTGCAACCTAGCCCTACTTTCATTATTGATAGGTCACCTTGTGCTCAACATCGATTAGTATCATGGGTCTTTGACTAAGTGGTTTCCCTTGTGTTCGACATCAGCTTACACTATCACACATTGGGATTCCTGCAGTACCTTGGTTTCCATTTGACCCTATTGGTGGATACCTCACCTCTGTGTCAGCTCTCATTATTGGTTGGTTCACAGGGTTTTTGTCGTGCGCTAGCCACATCTTGTGTACGTTGGAAACGTGCTTTGGCTGGGTTACTACATCTTTTTCGTTCGATTCCTTCCACATTATTGGCCTATGGGTTACACTCATGCTAGATTGATGAAGGATGCCTTAATGCCTTCCTTCTAGCGGATATTTCCCTATTGACTACGACTCATTGCTCTGGGGCAAAGATCTAGAGTCCATTTGGTAGTACCTTGGGGTTTGCAGTCATTAGTGGTAGATCCTTCGCTATCGATAGTGGGAAACCACCATTGTCTCCTTATTGATAGATTATTACAGGTGTTTGACTCCAACTCATCTATTCACACTTATTAGATTGTACTGGGTACCTTGATGCTCATTATCATTATTGATGAGTGATCTCGCGTTTGTTAACAGTATACATCAATGACCGGTAATCAGATGATTTCTCACATAATCAACTTTAGATCATTTATTCCCATGGTGTAAAAATGTACCATGGTGGTTGGTGAAGACGACGGGTTGCATCATCATTTCATTGATTCACTTGACAGTTGCTGCTATTGCTACTAGTTGATACCACTCCACCTCATATCTTGCAGTCATTCACGACGACATTTTATATGTTGGCACCTGAGTTTGCAGCGTAGTACCACCTTACTCCATCATATTC
The DNA here is from genome assembly GCA_000404065.3 of Pinus taeda. Lineage (NCBI taxonomy): Eukaryota > Viridiplantae > Streptophyta > Pinopsida > Pinales > Pinaceae > Pinus > Pinus taeda. The sequence continues at coordinate 53,685 of APFE031216435.1, read as the reverse complement.
ATATGGTACTTTTGGGATCAGTCTTTGATATCAGTGATCAACTTCATCTTTCAGCATCATTGACATTCTTATATGTGATATTCATACTTGTACTTGTTCGATCGTGATCAGATGATCCATTATGTATTTTCCAGTCTTTTATACTTGTATACTTAGTGGATCTTCTTATACTTGATATGCGGACATGATTTACTTTCTCTGAGCATGGGTATGCCTGCCTCAGATAGTGTTTCTTTCTAATCTCCTTTTGTGGCTTGGCAGGCTAAACTCTGGTAAAGTCCTTCTCAGTTTTTGACAGGTTTCCTTTCCGTGCACTTAATATATTTTTGGCATCATGTACCCCTTCTGACCTCATATATTACGGGGCATCTGTTATAGCTCAAAATCTCACTCTTGATGCTTGTGATGCTGCATTCATGGCCTAGGGCAACCCCTCCTTCCAGACCTGGTCCAAATACCTAAAAAACAGTGTTTTATTCCCTATATGAGACATTTCCCTGAGCTAAACGCGTATGTACGCGGATCTGTGTATACCCAACCCGCGTATATGTCTTAAAACACTTGAAAAAAAATAAATCTCCTTAATTTCAAGTGGAGATCATGTGTTTTACCTGTTGATTACATGTTAGTGCCCGTGGCCCAACTGTTCCCAACGAATTCCCAACTAAAAACTACTTTGGGAGAAGTATAAAAAGGCTTCAATGGGAAGGCCTGTTGAGTCTTGAAAATGTCATTCATTTCCATTACACTTTCACTATTATGTCCATTATATCACCTCCATTTCACTACTATGTCACCACATTCATCCCACTTTCATTATCATTAGGCCACATTTATGTTTTTCCAAACTTTATTAATTCTAAGCCTTTTTAGTGAATTTGTGCTTAAAAATTAAAAAATAATGTGCATATGCTTATACCTAACAAATGGGTTGAGATTGTTGACATGTGTAGGTTGAAAGGAGGCTTCTAGAAGACCCTTATGTGGCACTCTAAGGCCAAATTCGAATTTGAGTGGAAAGAATCATGGGATTATGAGGATATGTGTCACATCTCCTAATTGTATTGTAACTCTAAGAAGACATGTGTCTTATCAGTTCCTATTTTGATTAGGACTCTAGAGGTAGAGGGAGAAATTCACGGACTCTCATTAATGAGATGAATTCTCATCTTTTTGTATAAATAGGAGATCTCTCTCCTTCATTTGTTAGTTCTTAAGTCTCAGCTTAGAGCTTGGCTTGGCTTTTAGTTATTTAGCTTGGAGTTTGTAGTTCTTCCTTGATGGCCTTTGAAAGCTTTGGAGAGCTTTGTTGTACTTTGTGATCTTGAAGAATTTAAATAAAGCTTTGACGTTCTCAACATGGAAGGAGATGTGAAATAGATGTCATGGAGCATATTAGAATGTAAGGTAGAGTAGATTTCATTTTGTAATTTTGCTTTGATTTCATTATGTCATTTGATTGCTTTCAACTTTGATAGATTAAATTTTCCATTCCTGCAATTTCAATTCATGTAAGTGTGTCCAACCGGTTGATTGTAGATTAGTTTTTCTTTACATGTTTTTGCATCAAATAGTGACATGAGATTTACCTCTCTGCTGAATTTGTTCTTTTTAGCTTTTTAATTTCAGTTTTGTTCATTTGCTTTGTTAAGTTAGTTTAGAAATCAACTCACTCATGTCATTGACAGTTACCTCCAAAAACCATAGTGGGACTACTGGCGAGGGATCGAATTATGAATGTGTGATTTGATTTTAGTTTTACTTTTCTGCAATTAGATATTAAATTGCTCATATCATTGACGGTTACCTCCGAAAGCCACATCGGGACTATTGGCGAGGGATCGAATTATGAATGTGTGATTTGATTTTAGTTTTACTTTTCTACAATTAGATATTAAATTGCTCATATCATTGACGGTTACCTCCGAAATCCATAGCGGGACTACTGGCGAGGGATCGAATTATGAATGTGTGATTTTATTTTATTTTTATTTTTCTACAATTAGATATCAAATTGCTCATATCATTGACGGTTACCTCCAAAATCCGTAGCGGGACTACTGGCGAGGGATCGAATTATGAATGTTTAATTTGATTTTAGCTTTACTTTCCTTGCAATTTTTAATTTATTTGAGTGAAATAGCTTAACTTTTATTTTCATATTTAGACAAGCAACAGAGACGGTGATTTCATGACCAATATTTGATCTTTTGTTTGATTTAAGTATCTACATATTTACACTTTTGTTTAAGTACTAATTCCATCAATAACATGTTTTGAGATCTTTTGAAGTGCTAAGTTTTGGAAGTTACCATTAGGGACATAAACCTTGTCTTGAAATCTACATCCATACTTGACCTTTAAAAGTATTTTAAAGACCTTAGAATAGGATTTCCATTTGCATTAAACACTTCAGCAAACCAACAAGAACAAAACCCCAAAAACAACATAAAATATAAAACAACGAAGTAAGAAAAACGTTAACTAAGCACATATGGTGCACCACACTTCATCAGTTTACGATACCCGGATTGATAATTTATGTAGAGCAATTTAAGACGTTAAATTGACTAGACATTTTTGGCACCATTACCGGGGAAGTGTAATTAGGAGACCTTATTTCTTACATCTAAAAAAAAAATTAATAACTCTTGAGTATGCTCTTCTCCTGCACTTCGTGTGATCTGG
>APFE031216435.1:26403-39784 GCA_000404065.3 Pinus taeda | reverse complement strand
TCCCCTAGGTTTGAATCTAAAGTTTCTGCAATAGAAGAAAAGGAGAATCTTCAAAACCTTAAAATGTCACAATTGCATGGGATTCTAACTACTTATGAAATGAGGAAAGGAGGACCATTAGATAGGAGAGAAGTTGCCTTCAAATCTTCTAGCAAAGGAGACTACTATGAGTCTGGACACATATCAGAAGAAGAAGAAGAATAAAATTTTGTCAAAAATCTTCAACGGGGCACTGGACGATTCCAAGGTAAGTTACCTTTCAAATGCTTTGCTTGTGGAAGAATAGGTCACTATGCTACCAAATGTCCTCACAAGGATAAGGTTGACAAAGGGAAGGAACTTGTTAGATGGAACAAGAAACAGAATGCAAATAAGAAAATCTATTACACTCATGAAGATAGTGATGGACTATCAAATAGCGATGAAGATGAACGAGGTAATCACTATAAAATTTTAATGGCCTTTGAAGATGATGATTATGTAGATGCTATAGATGTGGATGAATTTTATGAAGAGATTTCTAGACTCAAAAGATGCTTAGAAGAAAGGAATATGATCATTGATACTCTGCAATCTCAACTTGATGAAAAGGAAAAATCTCTTGAGAAATTAGAATGTGAAATTGTTGGTCTTAGAAAAGAAATTGAGAAAACCAAGGCCCTTAATCTTAAATTTTTTAAAGGATCTGAAACTCTGGATGAGATTATTAGTGTGCAGCATTCCCCTCTAATCAAGACAGGTCTGGGGTATAATGGAGAAACATCTCAAGCTTCCACCTCCAAAATTTATCTTGATGCAGTAAGAAGAAGTGAGCAAAGGCCTAACAGAAATCATCAGGTAAATCAGGGACAGTCTTCCTCAAGGATGAACAAAGACTATCAAGAAAATCGGGGGCATGCTACCTTGAGGACATCCAGAAGCTACAACCAGCCACAAGTAAAATCTTCTCAATTTTCTTCAAGAATGGATGGCAGTAGAAACTACAATTGGTTGGATGATAATCGCAGGAATTTCTTCTATGGCCAATGTTTCTCTTTCCATAACTTTGGTCACAAAGCAGCTCAATGTGTTGCCTATAAAACAATCATGACTAGAGAAGCTCAAAAACAAAGAAGTATGCCTACAATCACGACGAGGACCTACAATAACTTTTCCTCCCTTGAAAGTGAAATTGAATGTTCTATTTGTAATAATTTTGGTCATGAAGATTCTGAATGCAGGAGTAGGTTTTGGAAAACAACTCAAAAGGAACAAACCTCAAATACCAAAACATGGAGAATGAAGGAACCACAACCAGAAAGATGTGGGATAGCTTTATATGCAGAAGGACAAGAGAATCAATGGTACATCGACAACAGATGTTCGAAGCATATGACAGGTGATAAAGAAAAACTTGAATCATATACTCCTTTAGAAAAAGGAAAGAAAGTTTCTTTTGGAAATGATACCCTTGCAGCCATAAAAGGAAAAGGTATTGCTCAGTTGAAAGAACAGGTCAAAGTTGGAAATGTTTTATATGTTGATGGTTTGAAGCATAATCTATTAAGTGTTAGTCAGATGTGCGATAATGGAACCAAGGTGACATTTCGATCAGATGGGTGTAGTGTGCGTGATCTTCATACAGGAAAAACAGTATCAAAGGCAAAAGAACTCCAAACAATCTATACATATTTGAAGAAGGAGAACAACAATGTTATTTGAGCAAGAATGATGAACACTGGTTATGGCACCGGAGGTTGGGACATCTAAGCTTTTCACAAATAAGGAAAGCATGCAAATACCAGGCAGTTCGTGGTCTTGCAAACATCAAAATTCCAGACAACACCTTATGTAAATCATGTCAGTTTGGGAAGCAAACCAGAACTAACTTCACTGAGAAGGAAGGATCAGCCAGCAAACCTCTTGAGCTAGTTCATACAGATGTATGTGGTCCATTCAGGAAAAGGTCACCTCGAGGAGAAGAATACCTTATATTATTCATCGATGACTTCTCTAGGATGGTTTGGTTAGGACTTATGAAGCACAAGGACGAAGCATTCAAAAAATTCAAATCCTTCAAAGCCTTGGTTGAAAATGAATCAGATTACAAAATTAAGTGCCTCAGGTCTGACAGAGGTGGGGAGTTTACCTCAAATGAATTTTTTGATTTCTGTGAAGATCATGGAATAAGAAGGGAATTCTCTACAGCTAGGACTCCTCAGCAAAATCGAGTGGTGGAAAGGATGAACAGAACAATCCAACAAATGGCTTGTGCTATGCTTGATGAGTCTGGTACTCCCGCAACCTTCTGGGGTGAAGCTGCATATGCTGCGGCTTTTATTCTCAACAAAAAAAATGTCTGAGTGAACAACACTCAAACTCCGCATGAGATCTGGTATGGTGAGACTCCTTCGGTAAAGCATTTCAAAATATTTGGGAGCAAATGCTATATTAAGAATACTGATGAACAACTTGGCAAACTTGAACCTAGAGCAGATGAAGGCATTCTCCTTGGTTATTCTCCCTACAACAAAGCATATAAGTGTTATAATAAAAGACTTGGAAGAATTGTTGACAGCATTGATGTAGTGGTTGATGAAAAAGGATACATCCCTAAACAAGTAAATCATGAAGATATCGAAGAAGATGAAGACTACTCTCCAAATCAGACCTATGATGAAGTAGAGACCCATGAAGAACAAACTCATGAGGAGCCAGAGGAACAGATAAGAATAGAAGAAAAGACTCCTTCTAGGTATGTTCAAAAGAATCATCCAGAATCAAAAATTTTGGGGCAAAAGGACGCTGGAATACAAACAAGAAGAACAATTGCATAAGCTTCAAGCTATTTGGCATTACTCTCCTCCACTGAACCACAAAATGTAAAAGAAGCTTGCAAAGATGAATGCTGGGTCAAGGCAATGGATGAAGAACTTGAACAAATCGAAAAGAACAACACTTGGGAGTTGGTTCCTAGACCAAAAGATAAGAATGTCATAGGAACAAAATGGGTCCTTAAAAACAAATTGAATGAAAATGGAGAAGTTATTAGAAACAAGGCCATACTTGTTTGTAAGGGATATGCTCAAAAAGAAGGAATAGATTTTGAAGAAACTTTTGTTCCTGTTGCTAGACTTGAAGCCATTCGAATGTTCCTTGCTCTCTCAAGCTTTCAAAAGTTCAAAGTATTTCAAATGGACATGAAATATGCCTTTCTGAATGGGGACTTAGAAGAAGAAGTGTACATTGAGAAACCAGATGGTTTCATCCTCGGGAATGATCCAAATCTTGTTTACAGACTGAAAAAGGCTCTCTATGGTCTTAAACAGGCTCCAAGGGCTTGGTACTACCGGTTGGACAAATATCTTCATCAACAAGGTTTTTCAAAAGGATCAGCAGATAGCAATCTTTATATAAAAATTGAAAATGACAAATTGCTAATTCTTGTTGTGTATGTAGATGACATTATCTTTGGCAGCAATGAAGAAGTTATGAGTCAAAGCTTTGCCTTGGTGATGCAGAAAGAATTCGAAATGTCTTTGCTTGGAGAACTGACATACTTTCTTGGATTGCAAATCCAACAAAATGAAGGCAGGATCTTCTTGTCTCAAACCAAGTATCTCAAGCAGATCTTGAAGAAATATGGCATGGAAGATGCAAAACCAGTATGTACCCCCATGGTCACAGGATATAGCCTCAGTGCAAATGATGAATCAGCAGCCGTACATCATTCAACCTATAGATATATGATTGGAAGTCTACTTTATTTGATAGGTACCCGACCAGACATCATGCATGCAGTGGGAATAGTTGGGAGATTTCAGGCAAATCCAAAGGAAACTCATCTTCAAGCAGTGAAGAGAATTTTCAAGTACCTTCAAGGGACTCAAAACTATGGCTTATGGTATCCTAGAGATATAGATCTCACACTTCATGCCTATACTGATGCAGATTGGGCCGGAAGCGTGGATGAAAGGAAGAGCACAAGCGGTGGAGCATTCTTTATGGGTTCCAGATTAGTATCCTGGTTCAGCAAGAAACAGAGTTCAATTGCCTTATCTACAGCTGAAGAAGAATATGTGGCAGCTGCATCTTGCTGCAATCAACTCCTTTGGATGATGCAGATCTTGTAGGATTTTCAAATCACTTGTACACCACCTATCCCCATCTTATGTGATAATACAAGTGCAATCAGCATTTCAAAAAATCTAGTCATGCATTCAAAGACCAAGCACATACCAATCAAGTATCACTTTCTCCGGGAACAAGTGTTAGAACAAAAGGTCAAATTGGAGTATGTTCCTTCTAAGGAACAAGTTGCTGATATTTTCACCAAACCACTGCCCAGGGAAACTTTTCAATATCTCAGACAGAAGCTGGGAGTAGTTGATGTATCATCTTGCTGTTAAATCTTGTCAGTTTCAGAGAAAAATTGGTGTACGCGTGTTGAATGAGGAAGATCCGTGTACATACGCTGGTTGATGTGGAGAAAGTCGCGTATATGGAGGATTGATGGATATCAGAAGTAACGGGGTCTGGTTGGAAATTGTCTGATATGGGTCTGACAGAGACCATCCGGCATAGTTTCAGGGGGAGTAGATAATATTCTAATGTCTTGTTGGCATTATCTTAGAAGCTTTTGGTTATAAGTTGTTTTTGGTTTCAGATAGAACAGAGGCAGAGGGAGAACAGAAGGAAATCTTGGTTGCTGATCTGAATGGTGATTGATAGTTGTTGTTGCTATCAGTTGTTGGTGACTTTATAAGTCTTGTCTTTTCATCTCTATGTCATGTATCTTTTTTCTTATATGGTGTCAAGGTCATGTAATGGCCTATATTGGTTTCCCCACTATTCCTGGGATGAAGGTGTAATGTATTTGGTCCTCATATGTAAAATTCTGATGTATTCCCACTTAGTTGGGTGGTTGATCCACACTTGGTTGGGTGATGGATGTATGTATTAAGACTTTTGGTGATAGGAAGGTCTTTTATGATGTATAAGTCCTGGTTCCTCTTAAAGAACATCTTTTTGCAGATCTTGCCTACAGTCAGGGGGAGCATGGTCAGCACAGCGGGACAGAAATTTCAGCATGTAATCAGGGGGAGCACAACCCTTTTCCCTTGATGACAAAGGGGGATAATGATCTTGAGGATCTAGGTGTTGCCATCAAGTCCAAAGGGGGAGATTGTTGGCATTGTGGATCAGGTTTGGAGCTATGGCATAGGTGTTGTCCTTGATGGCAACTATCTTTGGCAATAGATCTCAGTTCAGGCACTCAGAAAGAAGAAAAGACATATACGCAGGTTCATCTAGATGAAGACGCGTATACACGCGGGTTATTCATTACAAAAGAGCGTATATGTTGGGGATCATACTTTTGGTCCATGGTAGTTAGTTCTTGGGATTTGAACCTATGTTTTGGACCATGGCGTCTCGTCAGATTTGTTGATCCCTAGTTTTCGGTGCATGGTATTGAAATGTTATGGTTTTGGACCATGGTATTGAGGAAGGCCTAAGACTATAAAAGAGGAAGGAGATCATGTGGCAAATGATCATCTGAATTATTATTGAAGATCTGATAAAGCGCAAGAGCTGGCATATTGGTAATTGGGTGATGCAGATCTGGATCTGAATGAAGGAGGAACCTTAGTGCAGAAGGAAGGATAAGTTCTATTCATGGGTCATAATCTTTAAGCTTGAATGATAATATCTTTGTATGATTTTGATCTGCTAGATGTGGCAGTTGCCTGATCTATAAGTCTGATAATATGGGTTAATTAGTGATTGAATATCTGAAAGGGTGAATTATCCCTTATAGATCTGTACGCAGGTTCAGTGAAGTGAAGGCGCGTATACATGTAGGTTAAGTGAAGTGAGAATGCGTATACGCATGTTGTTCCATACGCAGAAGCGTATGCACGCATGTTTTAAGATGATAAAGTTGCGTATATGTTTTAAACTGTGATCTTGCTGCTTCTGTTTATTACTGCTGTGTTCTGGGTACTGTTTTCTGGTATGTGGTTTCTGGTATTGTGTTTTGGGTACAGCTGTCAGAGAGGTATCTACTTGATTTAGATCTAATTGGTGGAAAGGATATTGGTTGATAGAGAATTTCTTGATGATTGATTGATGTTCATGGATCCAGTCTGAAAATTTATGAAACGTGGTCCCTGGAAGAAAGAGAAGGTTGTAGCCTTCTATAGGCCAGCACCTACGTACTAGTATCTTGGCTAGTACAAGAGCTAAAGGGGGTTGTAGCCCTTCTAGGAGAAGCTGGAGAACGAGAGAGAGTTGTAGCTCTCTGCAGGTTGCAGCCTGCGTACTGGTAAAGGACTGCACCAGTACATTGTAAAAAGAAGTTTCTAAATTAAAGAAAAGATAGAGACAAATTGCAGCAGGTGGTTTTCACCCACATTGGGTTTCCACCTTATATCTTGTGTTCTTGTGTGTGATTGTCTTTCTGCTCTGTTTCACTGTCTCTGGTTACTGGTTATTTGATTCTGCATCACTGGTTAAACAATCATCATCAGAAAGATTAAGTAAATTTAAAGTTTGCTCTGTATACGCAGGTTTCCTTCTTCATAGTTGCGTATATATGCGGGTTTAACTAACTAAAGTAGAGTATACAATTTGATTTTGAAAAAGGAATATTTGACTTGATAGTACTGATTCACCCCCCCTCTCCGTATTATTTTCAACAGAGATCACGTAAAACTTTTTCTCAATCATGTGCTTTGAGACACCTGAGTAGAATCTCATTGTGGTGCTTTTTGAATAGCACCCCATGCACTAGTTGATATGATAGTTCTTTGAGTCGAAGTTCCCTCTTCTATCACATAGAGAAATGAGAGGGTATGGTGCCATGCTCAATGATCTGAAAATGGGGCACTTAGGCTTCTTGCCTAACTTAAAAGAACCTCTCCCACTTCCAAAGCTTTAAATATTCCCAAGTCTTCATGATTAACCAATGCGAAATTAAAAATGTTTGAAAACAATGTTGTACGCTTGTATTGATTTTTAATTGTTCATGTGTTGTAAATTAATGTGTTAAAATTGATATATAAATGCATATAACAGTAAATAAAGCATCAGAGACAATGCAGTAGTAAACACACATCGAAATAGCAATTTAATTAGGAGTTCACCCACAAATCTTGGGCTACATCTCCATGAGCTCTAGTCAACTTTACTAGGCCCTCTGGGATTATGGTATAAGTCCTTTTTACAGGCTCTTGGCTCAAATCCTACTATTTTACACAGAAATAGTGGGTTTAAATACCATTTTATCCCCTGGCTGTAAAGCTCTCGGCTTTTTGGCTCTAGCTCTGGGTCTGGCCCTTAGCTCTGGCTTTAGCTCTCACTCTGGCTCTCGGCTCTAACTCTGGCTCTATCTCTTTGGCTTTGGCTCCAGTTCTGGCTCTGGCTCTAGCTCTTTAGCTCTGGCTGTGGCTCTTGGCTCTCTGCTCTGGCTTCTCTAAGCTCTTTTTCTCAGCCTCTGAGTGCCTCTTTGAGTCACTTGACCTCCAAGAAACTCCAACAACCTTCAGCAACCAACAATTTTCTCTTCTCTATCATTCTGTGGCTTTTTAAGCCAAATCAGCACTGCTTGTTCATTTTCCCTTTCAGGCTTCCTGTCTTCTAGCCTTTGTCTACTCAAATCCCTTCTTTGAGCATTAGAAATTATTGTTAAATGCCCTCAAGGATGGATACCACCTATTCTATAACAGAAGGGGCAATCGACGCTTGAAATCCACAAATTTTGGCATTCTCAGCTTACACAATGAAATATACCAAACACAAGAAAAATCCATAGAGAACACTATTTCCTGGACTTCAAATCTTCATAATTGTGCTTTATAATATTATCGGGTCCGCCCATAATCGCTATCACAAGTCACTTCAGCCCTTTTCCAAGGTTTCCCTTCGTATTTTAAGAATATGCTAAACTGTGCAAATATCACAAAAAAATGGCTTATGATGGATTTAAAATATTATGTGTTTTCATTTTGGAACCCTTTCAGGTATGGTTTCATCGGGTCAAGCACTTTTCCTTCCCATTTTGTTTATCCAGGGAAAAATGAAAATACAAAGAAAATCGTTGTTTGACAGATTTCAAAATGTATTAAATCTAGTTCATATTGTCATCGGGTCCGGCCATCACTATCGCATATATAACATATAACATATAACCACCCCTCTGTAATGCGTCGATGTGATTGCAATGTGGCAAGTCACAATCGCAGATCGCACAAGCTGGAGGATTTCCCATATAATATGGTTTATGTCAATGCCAATTGCGATCTGCTGATATCGGCGATCATGGTATTGCATCGGCCCGATCCCATTGCATGCTATGCCTCCGATTGCCTCTGCCTGTCACCGCTGTGCAATATGCCGGTCAGATCTGGACAATTGATCGGCTAGATCTAACGGCTCCTATGAAAACACTGTTCAAGCCTCCGATAAACTCGATTTCATGGTTTTCTTCATGTTTTTGGGTTCTGATAGTGTTATCCTTCAAGTTTAGAACTTCTCTTTTTGCACAAGTTTTGAATATTTATGAGATTTTGAAGACTTGAAGATTTAGAGGGTTATACAGGATCCTTTTTTGGATCACGGCTTGCCACTAAAAGAAATTTTGGTCTCCAAAAGAGTGATATACTAATCTGAACAATAAATGAGAGTGACTGACCCTCTTCTTTCATCCTCCCTACACTTGCCTTTGCATAGTGCCTCTGAACCAAAGTTTCTGACCGTTTCCCTTCCTTGGGTGGGCTGGTCTTCCTGGGAAGAACTATCTTCCTCCTTGCCTTTCTGTAGAACTTCTGTTGAACTGGTCATAGAAGGTGGTTTGAACTTCTTTACCTTGATCATTGATCCAAGGTGGCTCAAGCAAATGTGAAGTACATCTGCTCCACAAAACTTTTATTTGTACCTGTTGGACAAGTTGTCAACAACTACTATTAACAACAAAAGAAACACAGACAATAACTGGATGGTCTAAACTCCTACTTCAACAAAAGAAACAGATTTCACATCTTGTAAACACCTCCATATCTTACATCTGCATACAAATGATGGACTAGATAACAAGCCCACAAAACATGCCTTTAAAACAAATGACCCTTCAAGTCAAGCATGTAGAAAAAGACCATTAGGACTATTTTTCCAAAGATCAAACACTTCATCATTTTCTCCATTTCAAGACCAATTTAACTTCTCCAAGTCAACATGGGATCACATGCATGTCAAAGAAATCAACCCTGCAAGTTAATTACACATACATGTTCAAAAACAAGGAAATCATCAACATCCCTGTGTTCATGCATCTCATGCTCATGCATGCATTTCACCCTTCAACTTTCACTTAAACACATTGTCCTTTTGAAGCTGAAATGAAATATAATGTAGATGCATCAATAGACATGCAATCTTAATAAGATGAGAACTCTAATTGTTCCTTACCAATCCCTTCCATAGGTACTGTTAGCCTCCTGTTGCAACAGGTATTCATCTTTCATGATCGACATTTTTACATGCCAAATATGTCATACTTTGCATGCTGCAATGTTCCATATTTGCTACAGAGGTCAAATAAATGTCCATGAGAATGTTCTAGTCTAAGTGCACCCTTCCTGAAGTAATAAAAAATGCTAGGTGTATTAGGCTGGGTAGGTAGCCTAGAGTTGCAGAAGTAAGATCATCTTCAGTTTTGGCCTTGACAAAGAGGGCTATCTCATCAGTGACAGAGGTAACAAAGCAGTTTTTTGATGGTACAGTTCTGGAAGCATGTCTAACTCCCCTTCACTTCCCCAAAATCTCTAGCTAACATTCCCCTAAAGGACCTTGGGACCTCTCCAACAAGTCCTGCTTTCAGTTCATTTCTGTGAAGTATCAAGTCAAGTTTTGACTTTCCTAAATGAAAAGAAGCCACATTTCTTGTGTAAAATCATTTCTCCGTATCTCATTCAAATCATATGTCTAAGTTTCAAGATCCTGAACTTGACATCATTTCCCTTACATTTCCATTTCACCAAGTCATACTAACTCCTAATGCTACTATATAGTTCCATAAACTACTTTCCCATCCCTATTTTCTATACAACTATATAAAATCCCAAAAAATAATAATGCCCTACCCCATAGCCGTATAGCTATATAAATGTAAGTCGGGAAACATTAGGTCCACTTGGGACCCATTGTTAGCCCTTCCAAGTTCATCTGAGATTTATTTAACTCCTAGTTAGATAAATAATCATAGTAACCCCCCCCGCACACAAAACCATACCATACCCCGCACATGCATTACATTTTGGATTTCATTAATATTTGATCAATGAATAACCATGTTCCGAGCGCACATTTAAACTATAAAACTCACATTTTTAATGTTTACCCCCTGCCGCATGAATAAGCAAATATTAAAATAGCATGTGGGCCCCATCCCTAATCCTTTGCCACCTTACCTGTCCCATCATTCGTTAGATCTGGCGCACCCCAGATCTATGGTGGGCAGGTCCTTTCATCTCTGAAGCTGTCGAGGGTTAGCGCCCGGGAGATGGGCAGTTTTCTCGTCGTACTCCCGCCACACATCACCCTCCCAGCTGTGGCGGAGGCCCCTCCCTCAATACCACTTCTATGCAAAAGCGGTGCGCCACAAACCAGAAACTGCCCTCCCTTATGTGACGTCAGCGCCAGATCACCCTATCACGCCTTCACCACGTCATCAGCCTGCGTCGGCCTCCTGCCACCGTGTTCTATGCCACTTCACTACCACTATATTACCACGTCATCACCCTTCCATACTACCACGTCACCCCGCTGACGTCACCCTGCTGACGTCACCGCCGTACTGGGGGTCCCACTGCTGACGTCATGCTGATGTAATCCATCGTACCGCTGATGTCACCCACCAAAAAACACACAAGTGCGAAATCGATGCAACGGAAGCCCAGATTCAAAATCTGAGGCAGTTTTCGATGCGCGATTAGCGCTAATCACGCATCGCTATGGGAAATAGGCCAAAATGGGGAATCTTAATTTTCAGCGGTTGTTTTTGCCTCGAAAGGGCAGAAAAGGGGTGATTTAGTGGTTTAAAGAGTATCAAAGCAGAGGTGAAGCCGAATTTAATGTCAAAGAGTATCAGTGTTGCAACAAAGTGTATCAGTGAAGATTTTTTCAGTGCTCGAAGTAGATAAGCAATAAAGAGCCCTCCAGTAAAGTCAAAGAAGCAGTAAAGGCCATTTAAAGGCTCTCAAATCATAGTTACTGCACATCAAAGTCACATAAGATCAGTGGACCAAAGCTCAAAGCACAGTTATTGCAGAAGCAGTGCATCAAGCCACCAAGGACATCATATTAACTCATTTTGATCCAGCTGCTTCTGACACAGCTCAATAGATATTTACTTGGATTTAATTTTGGCAAAAGTTTAGGTTTAAAATCTTTTTTCCCGCATACTTGTTTAGGTCAGCTGTAATAAATAATTTTAGATATTTTGCCTATATAAACAGCCCTTAAACATGTAATAGGGGTTGGTTGTTGGTTGGTTGGTTTGTACATGAACTCCAAGAGAGAATCGCTCTGTATCTGACATATTTTTTATAATCAAAGCTTGCTGGAGGCTTGGAAAATGGACTGTTTGATGTGTTGTTAATGTCTCTGAAGAGTGAATGAGGGAAACCTTGTGTTGTTTTATGAATCAATAAGTATTCCTTACCTCTGTTATTTCAATTTCACATATGCTCAAGTCACAGAACAAAAGTCTGGTTTAGAATTTGCTTACCTGCACTCTATGCTCAGTTTCTGTTGACACCTAATCCGAAACAGATGGGTGAACTGGACAGTCATCCAGAAGATGAACTGATCTGCCATATTTATGTATATAAATATATGTTAGCTAATGAATAATATCAATCAGTTTCTCTTGCTCATTCATTCTGGAGTTACCCTGGCCTGACATGGTATCAGAGCACAGGTCCCAGAAATAGTTGTAACTCCTGCCTGAGAGCTGCTCAGTCTCTATGACATCCCTGAAATAGCTGAAGACTTCTGCTTCCTGAAGACTACCGCTGCCTGAAGACTGTCGCTACTTGCAAACGCCTGGAATCGGTAACGTATGGAATGATTCCTGCGCTGTTATGAAGGATTGAATGTTGTATATGAAACGTTTTGGAAATTTTTCCGCTGCCTGTACTCCCAAAAGATTCATTCACTGCCTGTAACTCCTGCCTGACATTAGCGTAGCGTTTCATTCAGTGCCTGTAACTCCTGCCTGACATTAGCGTTTCATCCATTGCCTCGGCTACCCATTTGTTTGCTCTTTCAGGCATTCCCCGTTTCCCTCACGCGTTCGAAGTAGCCCATCTGCCATGGCGCTGTGGGTATTGTTCCATAGCGCGTCGAATCACTTTTTGTTACTATCTTAAAGTGGACACTACGGTTCAAACTTCTTCTCGAATTGATATCCAGATCTTTCGGTTATAATTCAATAAATTTCTGTGGACTATAATAGAACATGTCTCACAATAATTTTTAGATGGCTCGATAGAACTTGGGCGGTGTTGCGGATTCCTTTAACGCCAGCCTCAAAATCCTTAGAAGTAGGATCTGCGAGTCCTTATTACAACATTATGTTATAGGCCTTTCCGCCTTATGGGCTCCTTCATTCACAGATATTGAAGATTGATTTTGCGAAACTTACAAAGCCTTCTATGAAATCCAAAAGCCGTGTCAAAGGTGCAGAGCCCTATCGAACTATGAATTTCGTATCATAGTTGCTGTTGGGGAGGGCCGTGAGAGAGTGGTATACGTTTTTGTTTAAAATCTGGTGTTTTAAATCTGAGAAAGGCTGTCACAGCCATGGATGTCGTTTATGCTTTGAAGAGGCAGGGCCGAACCCTCTATGGGTTTGGAGGTTAAGGAGGCAGGGTGTCCCGATTGATTTCGTCTTCTGATGGTGTCTCTAGATGCCACTTCTTTGTCCCTTTGGGAATTGTTTCTTCGAACTTCTGTTTTGTTGTAAGGTTTTTCATTCAAATCAGCTCTACAAATAACTCTTTTGTATCTTCAGGATACTTGTCACAATGTGCGTGCGAATTGAGACTATCTAGCAGAATTTTAAATGATATATATGGTGATAACAGAATTTTAAATATGGAATGATTTTGCATATATATGGTGATATAAAGCAGAATTTTAAATGATTTTTCTCCATATCAAAATCATTTTTTAAAGCAGCAGAAGTTTTTTTTTAAGAGCAATTTTTTTCCATCAGAAGTATATATCAGCAATATTTTTTATATCAGCAGAAGTAACTTTTTACAGAATGCATTCAATCATCTCTATGATAGGAATAGTTCTCACTGGCAAGGAGAACTATCCTGACTGGTCCCGGATGGTA
>APFE031216435.1:0-15774 GCA_000404065.3 Pinus taeda | reverse complement strand
AAATACATAAAGTGGACCATGCTGCAGCAGGGAAGGGACCAAGATGTGCCAAAGTTCACAAACATTTTTCATACCCTTCGCACACAATTTGGTATCAAGGATTCTGAGCTGCATTTGGTACTCAAATACTACGGCTACCTACACAGATACATACAAGAAGAGATGGAGTTCCTGAACATCTCCTCGCATGGCACGACATATCGATAAGCTGTTAAAATCGAGAAAAAGTTCAAATAGAAGAAGTGAGACTTTGGATCTACAAATCCAAAGCCCAAAGGACAAAGCCAAGGTGAGGTGACCCAAGACAACCCGTCGAAGCTGCAAGAAAATAATAACACCATGAAGCTGGAGAAGGACACAGGAAAGTGGTGTGAGTTCCACAAGAGTCCCACTCATAACACAAGTGAGTGTTGGACCAAGCAGTCGATGGTGGTTGAGTTGAAGGCTTCCTAATCAGATGCATGTTCTGACCCTGAGCCAGAACCGGACAAGGGAAATGGCAAAGGGAAGCAGACCATTGATGCAGATCCCAGTGCCATTGTTGCCACTGCCAAGATCCAGAAGAATGAGCCCGAAGACCCAGACGAGGGGGAGCATCTTTTCCACTCACAGATGTGGGTGAAGGGTTCATCACTGCAATTCATTGTCAACAGTGGTAGCTGAAAGAACCTCATTTCAACAGAGGTTGTGAAGCGGTTGGGCCTACCGACTACACCACACCCGCAGTTGTATAGTATCGGGTGGCTTCACGAAGGACGAGATCTCAAAGTTCGCAAACAGTGTCGCCTTCCCTAAAGAATCAAGCCCTTCATAGACAAGGTATTGTGTGATGTTACACCTCTAGATGTTTGCGATGTACTATGAGGCCAACCATACTTGTGGAGGCGACACGTTGTGTATGAGTCAAGGCCTCACGCTCTCATTATTTCTTTGGATAATTCATTATACAGGATACCAGAGGTAGCCCACCTACCACCACCTCTCTGATCACTGCCAAGAAAGGCAACAAGCTCATCTCCCAAACTAGGAAATTCATTTTTTGTCTGGTTCGCTCCCAAAGTAAGGGAAAGGCCGTTGCTACATCCATGACCCCCGCAAAGGCTTCCTCCACACAGCAGCAGTAGCAAAGGGATATGGTGATGACAGAACACAGGAACAACTTCTCCTCACCCACAGGGGTACCACACAATTTTCAGGTGGGCAACAAGTTTTGGTTACATCTGCAAAGAGAACGCCTTACCAGAACCCATCAAAAACTCAGATCACTCCGACATGGTCCTTACACCATTACCAAGGCTATGGGCAGCAATGCTTTGAAGCACAACATTCCTCCATTCCTTCTTTCGCACTGAGTGTTCAATATGGACGGTCGTTGACCATGCTTCCCACCATTTCTGGACACATCAGAGATTGTAGAACAGCTCACTAGAGACCCAACTCAGCAAAAGCTTCCTCATCTCAGGAAGGAACTCAACGCAATGGGGACCATTGCTTCCTAAGGGGGGAGGAATGATCTAGGTGGATGTTGGTGGCCACCCACCTATCCCATTTGGACCCCCATAACTATCTCTTTCAGTCTTTTCAGTTTCCTAAATTGTAGCACAATTTACTATTTTTAGGAGTTTTTCGGGTCTTGAACTTCTAGAGCCGTTTTGAGGCCCTAAATGACGTTTTTTGAGAAATCTGGGGGCAACATGGGTCCATGGATAGATGTTCCCTTCCAAAGTGGTAGTTCTTGGATAGATCTTTCTAATGAACTATTGTACTTGTCAAATGGAGATTGTATGCCAAAGTTACGACCCAAGGAAATTGATGCACCAATTTAACCAAACAGGGCCCACAATTTTGCGTTTCATCTTCTAGGGTTAGGTTTTGGGATGTGAGGGGTTTTCCATTGTTTCTAAACAATAAATAGGTCTTAAAGCCTCATTATAACACAGTTCGAAGGCATGTAGCTGCCACATCTCTTCTCAAAGATAAGTTACCATCGCCCTAGCTGATTTATTTCCATTTCTGGTTGTAAGCATATTTCAGTATTTTTCCATTAATGAAATGAAGTATTATTTCCACTACATATCTATGTTATGGTTATCTCTGCAATTTTTTGTGTTCCTGTTTAAATATGGATCACAAGCTCTACTACCAGAACCTGGTTGTAGCCCAAAAACCATCTAACAAAGAAAACATTTCTGCCCCAGATACTATTTGCAATATCTACTTGATGGATGACATTGGGTAATTATCCTTGTTTGAGGCATAGTTGAGATTGCAGAAATATATGCATAGGTAGATCTCCCTGAACTTATTCCTTACAGGGACTAAGTTATATACCCATGTTGAATGTCACATTTGTAAATGATCCGAGCATCTAGCAATTTTCTCAATTCCTTCTATATGAGGGGTTCAAGCATTGGATGAAATTTCCTTAATTTCTGCTAAAAAGGCTTGGCCCCTTCCTTGACTAGTATCACGTGCTCAATTATTTGCATGTCATATGTCTTGAGATCATCATATGTCGACGCGAAGACATCATGGTACTGCTTGAATAGGTGAATAAAAGCTTGCCACTCTTGTGGTGTACAATAAGTACCTAGATTTACATACTTCAGATCATTTTTGTTCCAAAGTTGATATTCTCATGTGACAACATAAAGCTATGGGTCTTTGTGTTCCCAGGTCCCCATAAACAGTTTTGTAGGTCATACAACTTTTATAGTGATACCACACCCTTGGGGATGAGATTGCCTTTGCTTGTACTTGTTGTGTCCTATAGAGCTTTCTGATTCTTGTCCTCATCAATTGTTGCATCTTTGAATACATTAACATTGGCCATAAAGTACAATATCTACTGGTCATCATCAAAAACACGGAAATTGGTTCTGCTGTCTGGGATAGATGGTCTATACAAAATTTCAATAGTAAATCCATCCCTTAACAGTAACATCCTAGCAGTTGTATTTTCCAAGGCATCAATGGGTGCATTATGCATTCTTGGTACTGAAATGATATTGAAAAATTGCAAATGAGAAATAAGTCTCCATACCTCTTGTTGATAACTCTTAATACAAGGTGGCACATAATGTATAGTGTTACATACCTGATGCACCATGATTTTAGAGTCATCTACCACTTTTAGGACAACAACATTGAGGTAAATGGCCTTTTGTAAGCCCAAAATGAGTGCTTCATACCTTGCAGTGTTGTTCATGCATTCAAATTCCAAGAGACTAGAAATTAAGTTTTTTTCTCCGTAGTGGGTCTATTAAAATACAACCAACTCTAGAGCCCTTCTCTATCTTGAATTTGTCAAACTACATGGTCCACATATCATCTGTACAAGGACTGGTTACTGTCCTAGTATTGCTATTACTATTATTACTAATGCTTATTGTACAAAGTTCATTATCACTAGTTTGACATGGAAGGAGGTCTAACTGTGTGTCCGGTGGGACTAGAGATGGCTCTACATGATAGCACCCCAACTGCATCTCTAGAAAATAATTGTCGAAAACAAGTTCTGCGAAAGTAACAATGTCTCATTATGTTCATCTAAGGGAGTGACGGTGTGCTTCATGTATCCCTTTGACATTACCTAGATTTGATTATTCCTACCTCTATACGAAATCCATACGTGTGACCAGTCAGTGTCAAAGTATCTTTGCATATTGCTTGACCAGTCTCTACTCAGCAATACCCCCTATGATTCCAGAATGTCCACAATTACAATGTTGATGCATTGATGAACTCGTATGTTAGATGATAACTGAATGATCACATAATTGATTTCACCAATTTATAGAACACAAGTTCTATCTTGTTGTATTATCTGTACATCTATCTTACTCCATTGAGAATTAATCTTCTTGTCCACGGGGAGTGGAATGACATTAACCGATGCACCGGAATCAACCAAAAATTTGTGTACAATGAAGTTAAAGATTTCAAACATTAGAAAGAATGGTGGGAAAAGTGAGCTTGCCTTGAGATGGAGTGCATTAAGCACAAATGCAAGAGAGTAAGAACGATTACTAGATCCCTTGTCTAAAGAGGTAGCATTAATAATAGAATTTTTCCCAAGTGCTCATAGAAGAATGTCTCGCTAGTTCATGATCTGTGTGAGGTCAAACAGAGAGATTACATATGAACCTTCTTCACGTATTCTACAATGTTTTACTCTATTGCGAGAAGACTCACCGAGGTGTCTAGGGGTGGAACTGAGTTTACAGTTTCTGGTGAAATGGTTTTGTCTTTACTTCTGGTGGAAACACTTTTCGTTGGAACTCTTTTTCAGGGCTTTCTCTGATTGTTCTACATTGAGTTAGCTGGAGGACTCATTTTCCTTAACAAATCCCAGAATTTCTATTTTGATGACTCAATCACAATGGCTAGCCCTTGACTTCCCAAGTTGTATCAGTTAATATTTTTCTAGGCCATACCATCACTTGGAGGTTGTTTATCAGTAATTCTTTTCTGGGTTGCAAGAACATATAGATATATGTTTACTACATGCCCAATGCTTGGAGATTCATCATTTTTGGCAACTTATTATTCATCATCGTCAGGCTTAGGTTGTTCATCAACCATGATTGTCTCAAACAACAACACAACAATACTACTCATTCCTTGGTTCCATTCTTGGAATGCATTTTCCAAATTATGCTCATGGTGGAACTTGCAATACGTATCCTTGCCAATTTTCTCAATGTTTTGAACCATATTGGAACTCAGTGAAATTTTTTCTAATTGATTGTTATTGCTGATGGAAGCTACATTCTTCCTAGATGAGTACATGGGGGGCCTGCTTCTCACATTGGTCTCGCTTGTCCTATATTTAATTTTAGCAATTTCGATGGTCAGGAACTTGACGAGATGAGTAAGGATTTAAATATAGTTTGTTTCCTTTTACATGGCCTTGCTCATAGAGTTCTGAGACCTCTTAGCTGTGTCCTTGGAGTCCTTGGTGGGTTCACCATTTGTGATGATTGTAATAGCACGTAGGTCCTTTTCTACAAAAATAGCCTCGTTATAGTTTTCTATTAGAGTTAGTTTCATAGTTCGCTTGACAAACTACACAATATTGGTTGGAAAGGAAGAAGCGTAGTAGTCGATGGTGATGGAGTCATGAGGTTTCACGTCATCTGATTTTTTTTCAAAATATGGTTGAATGTATGATTGAAATATTTAACCTTTTCCTTCTGCTCCATCTTGAGACTACCCAACTACTTCAGTAACATGGCAGCGGTCTTATCTTTAGCAAATTTCTTAGAAAGATCCTTTTGAATGCCCTCCAATTCTCGATGGAGTTTGGAGGAAGGTTGTGGTACCATATAGTTGCTCTACCATCCAAGTTACATGAAAACAATCTACATGAAATGCCATCATAACATACCAAAAGTGTTTTCAAATGAAGGTAAAAATTGTGTAAGTAATCTTCCACCTTCATTGTCTTGTCAGGGTCATATTTCGTTAAGAGGTTCTCCACATGATCCAAAATGGATCCTAAAACCCTCTAAGTCTTCAAAAATAAAAAACTATCACAAAGGATGAACCTTTAAAAATGGCGGAAAACACTACCAGGAGAGAAAAACATGAAAAAATAGTGAAAAACAGAGCTATCAGCGACTTAAATAACAATGCACATGAGTTGTTGGATCTGGCCGATCAACGGTCCAAATCGATCGGCATATCACAATCACAGGTGGCAAGTGGAGGCTATCAAAGGCTACCATATGAAATTTGTGACAATGATCAACGCAAGTGAATGAGGACCGTCGATCAAGCGCGCAGATCGACGACCTAGGTTAACTCACAATATCGTATTAGCAAAATATAAGGGAGCGCTTACCAAAGGCTCGGGGACTATGTGAAATGCGACTGCGATTTATCGCATCAGAGTGATACAAAGGAGTGGGGCTGATACAAGTGTGACTTGCAATATTGCCAAACCCAAAAGGGTTTATAAAGGTAGTTGTATATTATTTGAAGTTTTTCATAAAGCCATTTGTTGGGATTTTCTTTGTATTTTGGATTTTTCATAATAAACCCAAATATGAAGGAACCCATGACCAGGCAACTTGCGATAGCAATACAAAGGCAGACCCAATGGATTTTAGGATAGAGTTAATAAAATTTCAGGTCTGATAAAAGGCATTTTTATGGATTTTACAGTGTTTTACATGTATTTCTCTGTGTAAACGGAGAACGACTGTTTTGAGATTTTTAATGCGCTAATGGTCCCTTATGTTACAAGACAGGTGGCCACTATCCCTGAAGATGTTTAACAGTGATTGTTTAATGCTTAGAGGGGATTTAAACAAATAGAGGTCAGGAGCCAAAGATCTTGAAAGGGGAAAATGAACAGACAAGTGTCGATTGGCTTAAAAGCCACTAAATGACAGAAACAGGAGCAAGCAGTGTTGACACAGAGTGAACACAGAGACAGAGAGTGAGAGGGAGAGTCTACGTACTTAGAGAGACTTGAGGGATTCAAATAAAATCCTATTGTTTTGTATCTGTTGTGTTGAGACTCAATTTGAGCTCACATCTTATAAAACTATGCTCTTGAAGACATAGTAGAGAGGTCACCACTGAAGGCTAGACCAGGAGAAGTAGCCCAGGAGTTTGGGTGAACTCCTTGATTATTTGGTTGTGTTATGTGTGTATGTCTATTATGTTTCTTTAACTTCTCATTGCCTATGTTATTCACAATCTTTTCGATCTGTTGCACTAAGTGATATAGGCAAATCCATGCACATGAGTCTGTAGTACCTTAATATTAGTCTAAGATCTCATTTGCAGATCAAGTGGTATCAGAGCTTTAGGTTTGCTAAGGTTAGACAAGCTTGTGTTGGAATTTTGAATGCTAACTAGGTCAAAGCTCAAATTGGGAAAAGGAGAACTCGTTGAGTAAATCCAGAAATTGGAAGAGTCTATCCTCAAAGGAAAATGGTAGAAGAAACTCCCTTGGGAGCATAATCTCAACTTATGGAAGGTTTTAAGGCACTTCAGGCCATGGTGGAAGAGATGTATCGGTAATTTAAGAAAGGTCGAGGTGAAAGCACTTCAACATCTCAACTAGATAAAGGAGTGGAGGAATCTCTTCTAGATTCCCATCCAGAAGGCAAAGGAAAAGAAGAGAGGCCTTCTCCACCATCTACTCCATCATCACCATCCTCATCAAATTTTTCACATAAAACTAGCCCTGAAAATAAAAAGAAGAAAACTTCTGTGATTAAATTAGATGTAGAGTTTGAGTTGCCAATTTATGATGGTGAATTAAATACAGAAAAGCTAGATAACTAGATTAGACAGATTGATGTATATTGCAAGGTGCAGAACATTGATTCATAAAGGAGAAAGATTCAGTTGGCTAGCCTTTGCCTTGGAGGAACTACCCTAGTGTGGTGGGAAGGCAAGACACAAGATGATATGAAGAGACATGGTAAAATTCTTCTACCTGGAATGATATTTTTTTTTTTCCAGTAAAAAACAGTTCTATCCTCTAGCTTATATGCAGCAAGCAATGATGAGTTGGAAACTCTTCGCCAATTAAAGGGCCAAAGTGTACAAAGCTATATCCAGGAATTTAGAAAAAGATCTTTAACCCTAGGCATATCTCTAGACTCACCTGAAACTTTGTTGAGGTATATAGGTGGTCTGCATAGCTATTTGAAGCACACCATTCTCATGTTTAATCCCACTAGCCTAGATGGTGTATCAGTTTAGGCTACACATCTAGAGGCTAGAGGCAAGAATGTGAACCCAGAGATTGGGGGATCATCAAAACCCTCCACAAACAAGAACAAGGAAAAGAAGATGCTGAAATGGAAGGAGAGGAAGGTAAACGTTGTATAAAAAGACAAACCTTCATGCACTCACTGCAAGAATGATGGACACGATGATGAACACTATTGGTATTTGCATCTAGAGCCGAAACCTAAGAAGTTCGGTGGTAAGAAGAAGAAGACTGCTGCTATTATTCAGAAAGACTTGGGGTCAGACTCAGGTGATGAAACAACAACCACAGCCACAGGTATAAAAGGTAAACATTCTGAAGCATCTACAAGTAATCCTGCACAATCTATTGATAATGAAGATAATGAGAGGAAAATACATGAGCTTTTTCATATTAGAGTTATTTCCAAGAACCAAAAGATTGATACTTTATTTGATAGTGGATCACATGTAAACTTGATTTCTGAAACAATTGTAAAGAAGTTGGGCTTGCTAACAACACCTCACAAGAAGCCATATCCATTAGGTTGGGTATGTGATAAAGAAAAGCTACAAGTGACTAGAAAATGTAAACTTAGGTTTGCTATTGGGTCAACATTTGTAGATGAGGTTGAGTTAGATATAGTTCCCTTGGATATATGTGGTATTGTTTTTGGAAGTACTTACTTGTACGATAGAAAATCCATTTTCTATAGAGCTGAAAATAAGTATCAACTCACTAAAGATGGAACAAAATATATTGTAAGAGCTCATAAACTCAAAAATAACTACTCTCTTATAAACTCAGGGCAGATGAAAAGAATTGTAAATTCATGCAAGCAATTTTTACTAATGGTTGTAAAGGAAAAGAACCCTGATAAAACCAATGTATTTGAAGGTTGTGATGCTAAACAGAAAGTTCATTTAGTTAAAGTTGTTTCAGAATATGATATCCTATTTGAAGAACCTAAAGGTCTGCGACCCAAAAGGGAAATAGCACATGATATTCATTTGTAGCAAGATGCTCCATTGCCTAACATCGGAACGTACAGGTTATCCACTTTATAGAATTTAGAGATCAAGAAGCAGGTACAGGAGTTGCTTGACAAAGGGTTCATAAGGCCAAGCACATCATCGTGTGGATCTCCAATCGTATTGGTGAGAAAGAAAGATAGTTCGTGGAGGATGTGCATTAATTATAGAGCACTGAATAAAATAATGATCAAGAATCGTTATCCTCTTCCTCGCATTGATGATCTATTAGATCAGTTGAAAGAAGCAGTTTAATTTTCAAGTTAGACTTGCATAGTGGCTATCATCAGGTCAGAGTAGCAAAACAAGATGCATGGAAGACTAATTTCAAAACAAAGCAAGGGTTGTATGAATGATTGGTTATGCCTTTTGGATTAACTAATGCTCCTACCACTTTCATGAGAGTTATGAATGATGTACTCCGACCTTTTATTGATGATTTTGTAATTGTATATTTAGATGACATTCTTGTTTTCAATAAAACATGGGAAGAACATTTGAAGCATGTAAAGCAAACTTTGGATGTTTTGAAAAGAGAAAATATCTATGTGAAATTATCAAAATGTGAATTTGGCAAAACATCTTTAAATTATTTGGGTCATATTGTAGGGGGTGGTGAATTGAAGATGGATCCGTCTAAGGTTGAAGTCATTGTGAACTGGCATAAACCCAAATCTGCTACAGAAGTTAGGAGTTTCCTAGGAGCAGCACAATATTGGAGAAAGATTATTGCTAATTTTTCCTTGATTGCAACTCCCTTACATGCTTTAACATGATTGAACAAGGTATTTCAGTGGGGAGGCAAACAACAAAAAGCCTTCAACACCTTAAAAGAAAAAATTAGTACAGCACCAGTACTAGCATTGTGAGATCTTCAATGACCATTTGAGATTGAAACAGATGCCAGTGATTATACCATGGGAGCAGTGTTGATGCAACATGGTAAACCCATAAGCTATCTATTTGGTCAATTCAGAGTGTCCTAAATTGTTGTTTTAATTGTCAATCCAGGAGTTGTAAAATGTTGAAGTGCGGCGCACTATATGTGAAAGATAGCATATTTCTTAATTTTTGTCATTTTTGAGTTTTTGTTTTGTTTTGGGTTTATTTCTGTTAATTCCCTAATGTGAGATGGAAATTCTAAAAGACAAGTATGATGTAAATGTTCAAGGTAATGATTTCTTTTGAAAATGATTTTCAAAACTTCAACTTTCTAAAAACATGCAATGATGAAACTAATTCTTGAAAAGAGAATGAAAATGTGCCACTATTCTAATTAAACAATGGTGAACTAGTGACCATGAAACCCATTATCCTTGCTGCCATGAAAATATAAGAAAAATTGAACTCAAAGAAATCTAAGAATTGCAAGCAAAGTAAACTAAAATCAAATTACATCAACTCATATTCTGACCCCTCGCCATTCGACTCGCTCTGGCTTTAGGAGGTAATCATAAACAACTTGAGCAATCTGATATCTAATTTGTAGAAAATAAAACTAATATCAAACTACACATTTCATACTTCAATCCCTCGCCATTTGACTCGCTCTGGCTTTAGGAGGTAACTGAGAATGTCATGAGCAATTCAATAACTAACTTGTAGAGAAATAAACTAATATCAAACTACACACTTCATACTTCAATCCCTCACCATTCGACTCGCTCTGGCTTTAGGAGGTAACTGAGAATGTCATGAGCAATTCAATACTAACTTGTAGAAAAATAAACTAATATCAAACTACACACTTCATACTTCAATCCCTCACCATTTGACTCGCTCTGGCTTTAGGAGGTAACTGAGAATGTCATGAGTAATTCAATAACTAACTTGCAGAAAAGTAAATGAGCAAAACTGAAGTAAATAAAACAATGTTGGAACTAAAAACTAAAGGAAATGAAAATCAGCAGAAGGACAAAAATGATCCCATGTCATTAGTCATTAGAAAACTATGTGTTGCCCAGTCTGCCTATTGTGATATGAAACAAAAGCACTGATCAGTTAAAAATGTGAAAATCTATGGATAGCTATCAAGTGTTAACACCATAAGAACTATGATACATATACAAGTGAATGGTTATGGCATAAGAACATAAAGAAACGAAACATGAAACTGTACAATAATAAACAAGACCTCGACCTGTGCAGGGGCCCTATGCATACTCCTCAGACAGTCAACGATCAACCACCAACTGAGCATAAAAACAGAGACTTCTCATATATTAAAATGCAGTCAAAACACAATGATAAAGTACGGCACAGTGGGTTTCTTTGCAACCAAAATCACATCCTTAAAAAGCTGACCCTATGCGTATGAGAATGCATTATTTATAACAGAGGATAATCTAACTTTTTTCCTACATTCGTTGCTGATACAAGACACGTAAACGACCACGTCCCACGATTTAGCACTATGGCGGCTATGAGGATTTAATCGTTGGAAGGTGGTTGTTGAATCCGGTTCATGGAGTAGTCCACAAGTGTTAACTTGTCCCCAGAGATCTAAGAACAACCCCGCATAGCTTCACGTGGTGAAAAATAGAGTTTTACCACCGTAGGACTCTTAAGTTGACCACCTTTTTTCCCACCGTTGACTATGGCCTTTTCTGTTGAATTCGACTGAGCCAATAGGACTCGGTCCATGTCCACATCGGTTACAACTTGCCTATGTGGCTCAATTCACCTGAAGACACCTGCAATATAGACTTTGACAAAAAAACTACAGAAACTTGGGCTGGCTGCGGAAAGTGACAAGATTCTGCAGCTTATAAATAAAAATCTAGTTCAAATAGCAGCACAAACACATAGTCAAGAAACCACTTTAAATGCCCTTTTTTTAAACTATTATTCAATGATACTGATGATTTAGGAGGTTCAAATGAATGGAAAGAAGCTAGAAAAAGGTGTAGGAAAGATGTAGTTTTGGGACTCAACATGTTAGCGCTTGAAATTTCACCTCAGGCTGAAAAAGGTAAACTCCAAGGCAACATCAAACCACTTAGCCTCATAGCTAGCCCTACGAGGAAGGAGAGGGCTCTCTCCGGTCTATCTCGGCAAAAGGTCTTCAACGGGCTGAGACAACCAATAAAGAACACTGATTTCAGGCTAGTAAACTGATAAAAAGGTTTGATTTGGGATTTTTAGGGTTTTGGTGGAAAATTGGGGAAAGGCAAGCAGTGTTGTTTGGGAAGAGGTTTATACCGATCTGGAATTTTACAAGGTGTAGGGGTATGTACAGCAGGTATAGAATCAGTCTTGGTCATTTGAGTTTCATCAATTTGAAGATGGTAATCACAAAATTTAGAAGAAAGGTCTTGATCAAGCTCAAAGGTATGCAAATCTTTGGTATTCACAATCTTCAAAGGGAAAGAATCAACTGCAGGCTGAGGATCTCTTCTCAAATACATTATACTTTGTAAAGCCTTCTTGACATTTTTGGGAAAAGAGAAGAAATAATTTATGACAAAGAACAAAATGTCTTGGATGAAATTCCAACTTGAATACCTGATCTGTCCATGTTGTCCTTTCATGTTTTTGCTGGTCGGGATCATCCTCCTGTGGAGTCTTTGGATCTGATCTCGAAAATGATTTAGAGTCGCTAGGTGAATGATTTCAGCCTTTCAAGTGTCTGATCGGTGTCCACCATAAACCATTTGATTTGAACTTGATACATGTACTAGGGTAATTAACAAGTTAAATGTCACGTTTACAAGCTAGACCGGAGATTGACTGAAGAAGCGTTTATCTAATTCCGCTAATGCAAAGCAAAAGTGTTTCAAAGGCTACCTGGCATAACTTCAGGCTCCGTCTATAGCTTATAAAACAAATGACATAAACAAGCAAACCATTTGTTCTTCCCCAGTATGGTCTCCAATATGTTAGCGCTTGAAATTTCACCTCAGGCTGAAAAAGGTAAACTCCAAGGAAACATCAAACCACTTAGCCTCATAGCTAGCCCTACGGCGCAGGAGAGGGCTCTCTCCGGTCTATCTTGGCAAAAGGTCTTCAACGGGCTGAGACAACCAATAAAGAACACTGATTTTAGGCTAGTAAACTGCTAAAAAGGTTTGATTTGGGATTTTTAGGGTTTTGGAGGAAAACTGGGGAAAGGCAATTTTGGGTGCGGGGATTGGACACAGTTTTCGCAGGGGGCTCTTTGGGGCAAGGTAGGAGACCGTATTGATACCTTTGAAAGATTTGGATGGATTGAGAATGACTGGTGAGGAGCTAAGGAGAGCAAGCAATCACCTTGAATTCTCCTTAAACAACTGAAAACATTGATATTAAGCGAACTTAAAGGCAGAGCATAGCAATCATGAATTCTACCTTAACACTTCATTTTCCTAATTTGCGGAAGAAAACGTAAGAATATGATTCACATAACAAACTTAAAAGTACAAAGAGAAACAAACCATCAATACATGTAACCACAGGAATCCCAAAAAGGACTGCAAAACCCTGGTCTTTCTTCCTTTGCCAAAATGCAGTGATACAATCAGTAATACAATACAAGCTTTCTCCCTGAAGAGTCCAACCATGAAAATGACTAAGAAAGTACATAATATAGGCAAGCTAATATCTTTCCTTGCCTCTAGGGGTCGAGCTCACTATCCTAGGAGCTGTTTCAACCAATTCCAAACTGAGCACTAAAATCTACGCAGTCAAAACAACTTGCCTCTATAAGCTAGGAAACCAATTCATTCATTTAATTTTTGCCTATCTCATGAATGAATCTTCTAGAAGAGATAAATGAGTGTAAAAATATTATAAAATTACATAATTTACATCAAGGAGGATCAAAATCCACTCCAAAAAGTCAAACCTAGTTAGAACTGCGTTTTGCTGAGCTGTAGGTACAATTTCTGTGAAAATTGCCCAACGGGTCGCGCACCTTTGGAGCAGTTTTTGAGGCACTTCCAGGTGTCCAAATGAGGCAAAAGTGGGCTTGTTGGAAATTTCGGGATGTATACTTTCCAACCCAAGTGGAATTTATGAATTTAGGGTCCATTTTCCCCTCCACAATTGCAATCTCCCAAGACTGCTTCCTGTGTGTCAAAAAGGTGGCAGAAAGTCATTTTTTTCTTGTTGTTTGACCTTCTAGAGGCTCGAAACTTGGTGAAATTTCTTGGTCTTTGCTGAGAAAGTGTATTTTTTCATGAAAAAACCAGAAATTCTGAGTTTTCGTGAAATGGACCTCCCCATCGAAAGGGTCGCGCACAGTGCGCGACTCGTTGGGGGCAAAAACCTGTGTGTGGCACAAAAAATTCACAATTGACAAAATTTTCTTCAAATTTCTTGAAATTTGGGCTGGGAGTCCCCAATAAAGTACCATGCTCATTAAAAGAGGTTTTGGCCAAAATTTGGAGTGGATCGGGCCTTTTCTGTTGTTTTAGTGCCTTGGCCAACCTCCTTGGATTTGGCGATTGTAATTTTGACATTTCTCTAAAACCATGACACATGTGTAAAAAGTGAAGGACGTTTTTCTTGTTTGGCATGTTGTGGACGAAAACCTCTCTCATGTTTCCCAAATTCATCTTTTATTACTCTGAAACACCATTTGAGTGAAACTTATCCCGATGTGTGAAACAAGGAATTTTGTCGAAATGAAGTGAAATGAAGGGGATAAGAGGCTTCTAAATTCTTGGGGAAATTTTTGGAAGTAGAGAGGGAATGTTAGGAAGCAGGGAAAGTTGGAATCCAGAGATTGAGTGAGGGAAGGGGGTCCAAAAGGGTGAAAACATGGCCCCACCTAGAAAATTGCAAGTTGTATGCGTAGAAACTAGGGTTTGTGCGAAAATGAGAATCTTGTGAGAGTCCAGTGAGGAAAATTTGGTATAGGTATTTAAGATAGGGAAAGGCTGTATGAGCATCAGGAATACAAGTTTTTTCCGATGATTGGAGCTGTCCAAGGAGAAAATTTCCTGTCAAAACCCTACGAGAGGGAAATGACCTTACCTAGGCACAACTGAAGCATGAACAAGGTGTAAAATGACTCATTAGACACTGAGATGATAATGAAAACCCTATGAATGATGATAGACTCAGATGAATAGTGACATAAATTGGCATTTGGGCAACTTTGAAAAGAGTGAGAGAAAACCCTAGACCTAATGCCTAGTGACCAAATTTTGCTTGAAGACTCACTCAAATGACAAAAGTTGACCTTGAAACTTCAAAATCACTTTGTAAGAGAATATTTGATCACTGTAGGAAGGCTGGAAAGGCTGACACTAACATTGGCTCCAATGGGGATTGTAGCTCCTTGGAGGTGCCAAGAACAACAGATCTTTGGGAGAGCAGACCAGTGCCTTATCCATTGGGCAATGGAGTCAAAAACTCAAACTGAAATGCATGACTGAAAACTGATGACTTGAAGACACAAATTGACTCTTACTCAACGAAACACTGACTCAATATTTAAACACAACCGACAAATTGGAAATGATGCTCAAAGTGGAGCTTATTCATCTCAACCTACTCTAGCAGTTTCATTCATCACCTGATCAAGTGAAATGGAACAACCAATGTAACCATGTAAGCATCCTAGCTGTTGTTTGATTTCTTCGCACATGCTTACTTATGGACAACAAGAGAGAACTACTGAAAGGGAACTCCCATGAAAACTTGGAAATAGATCTGTTGAATGATATGAATTCTCTATCCGCCTCCAAAAACACTACATAAGGATCTTGAAATTCAAGCACACTGGAACTTAGCTCATCTAATGGATTACTTCTCGTTTCCTCATACCATGAATGCAAACTTTGATCTGAGCCTTGTGACGAGACCTCTGCTGAAAATGAGAAAGAAACCGCTGCCGGATCAAATTCATATCAGCATATGTTTCAAGCTCACATGTAGTCAATGTAGAAAGACTTTGACTGTAGACCTCATCCAAAACATCAGCTATTGGATCATGAAAAACTTGAAAATACTGCTGCAACCCATTTTCTATTGGTTCCAATGTGATTACATGATTGCCTACATGTTGCTCATTCTTTACTGAAGATGTATTATGCAAATTTCCCT
>APFE031216432.1:147245-171328 GCA_000404065.3 Pinus taeda | reverse complement strand
TACTCCCTACACTCATTTCCCATCCTATTCCTTCATCTGATTTTCCAGCTCCTGAGCCATCATCAGGTCCATCTCCATCTCACTTAGCCTCCCACACCACTCCAACACTCCATCATCTCCAAAAACCTCCACGGCCAATCATCCTGTAGAATTGCACAGAACATCCTGTAGAAGACTTACAGGACTATCCTGTAGAAACCTCTGAGTATCCTGTAGGATCCCCTGCAGACATCCTATAGGAGGTCACTCACTCGGTTGCTGAGCTTTTGAATGTGAGGAACCTCTGTGGATGGATGCTAAGGATCCCTAGGGACCTCTCCTAGCCTCCCCAACCTGTCCCACGTTTTCCGTTCTCCTTCCTTCTCCATCCCATCTGCACAACCAAACCCTGATAAGCACAAAATCACAATCATTCTACCCACTTAATGAAAAAGTACAAAAACATGTCTTTTATGATGCAAGTAGTTTAGATCCATGCATTTTCACTTATTAGAGGTAGTAGCAGCATTGGTAGAAGTTTCATTCACATTCTTTGCATTATAGAAGTTAGACTAGTCAAATTAGGGTTTCCTAGGCTTACATGCTTTGATTTGCTTTCAGTTCATTTTTGTCAAGTAGATTAGTCTCCTTTGAGCTAGCTTTCGTCCATCATTGATAAATCTTCTTCTGTGAGCCTATAGAAGTTGGCTTGAGCCCTAGCGGACTTGTGCCAGCTGACCAAGTGACAGCTGCGACAAGAGCTAGTACTTGTGCATATAGCACCGCCGCTTCCAAGTTTGTACGAACTACCGGGTTGATAAAATTAAGAGACAGGAAGCCCCAGGAGTTGTAGCATTATTGCTACAATACTGGGGCTCACCAATCAACTGCAGGTCTTGGATCTTTTCTCAAACAAAGTATACTTCGTAAAGCCTTCTTGATATTCTCGGGTTAAGAGAAGAAATAATTTATAACAAAGAACATAATGTCTTGGATGAAATTCCAACTTGAATACCTGATATTTTCATATTGTCCTTTCATGTTTCTACTGGTTAGGTTCATCCTCTAGTGGAGTCCTTGGATTTGATCTTGAAATTGATTTGGAGTCGCCAGGTGAATGATTTCAGCCTTTCCGATGTCTGATCGTTTTCCACCTTCAACAATCAGATATTCAGTTCATAAACTAAACCGGAGATTGACTGAAGCAGCATTCATCTACTTATGCACTCGCAAAGCAAGAGCAGTTCGAAAGCTACCTGGCTAAATTCAGGCTTCCTCTATAGTTTATAAAGCAAAGAAAATTAACAAGAAAACAAATTTTGCTTCCCCAATATGGTCATCACTATGTTAGGGCCTAAATCTACCTCAGGCTGAGAAAGGCAAGTCTAAGGTAACATCAAACCACGCTTAACCTGGTAGCTAGCCCTACCAGGTCGGGAGAGGGCTCTCTCCTTGTCGATCTTAATGAAAAATTATCAAGGAAGGCTTGAGATGACTAGTATAAAAACTAATTTTAGGCTAGGTATGCTTACTCAGAGCAATTTGTTTGAATTTAATGGTTGGTTGCTGGATCAGGTGAGGAAAGCAGTTTTGGGTATGGGAAATGAACACAGATTTGCAGAGATTTCTGTGGGGCAAGGTAGGCAAGTGTTTTAGCACTTTGAAATGAGTGTAATGGTGAGTCTAAAGACTGGTGAGGAGCTAGAGAGGGCATGCATAAGTCATGAGTCCTCTTCAAACACTAGAAAACATGTAAAACCAAATAAACCCTAAGGCAGCACACTGAAACATCAATGAATTCTACCTTTTACACTTGATTCATTTAGTTATGCAGAATAAGAGAGATAATGGCACACATAAACATAATATCACTAAATAACTGAGAAGGAAACTATGCTAACTCACATTACCACAAGAATCCCACAAAATGCTACAAAGCCCTAGTTTATTTTCTTGCCAAACCACAGAAATGATGTACAATAATGTTCAATACATCCACAAGAGTCCAACCTTTGCAAATGATTGAAAAAACACATGATATAGACCTCCAAACCACCTATGCTATCCATCCATGGTCGAATCCATGAGAAGAGGGGTGGTTTCAACCATATCTAAACTAGGAACACAAAAATAGGCATTGGAACAGCTTGCCTCTAAAACCTAGGAAACTGATTCATTCAACTCTAAACCACCTACCACTGATGTATCTACCTTATCAAGTCAATTTTTATCATTTTTACATCATAGTACATCAATTTACATCATGTCACATCATGAATTTTACCATAAGAGAGAAAAAGTCAAACTAGAAGAAAACTAGGCGAAAAACAAATTTTTTGAGCAAAATTGACACTTTTTCATCTTGTTTGTAGCGCCATTTTTCTTGTGCGTAGCACTTTCTCCAAGCTACTTTTGGAGGGCTTGCCGAGGTCCAAATCAGGTGAAGGATAGCTTGTTGGAAAACCCTATGAGTCTACTTTCTGGAAAAACTTGAATTTTTTGATTTGGAGTCCAGTTTCCCCTTTAAAATGGCAATCTCCCAAGACTGCTTCCTGTGTGGCCAAAAAGTGACAAAGAGGGCATTTTTTGGGTGTTTTTGGCCCTTTTGGAGGTCCAAAACTTGTCAAAATTTCCTAACAATTTCTAAGCATGCATAAATTTTCATAAGGAATCCAAAAATGACAAGTTTTCTTCAAATGGAGGTCCCTATCAAAATCGAGCACCGGAGGCGCTACGCACCTGTTGGAAAAGCCTGTGCATGGTGCCACTGATTATGTGTGTAGTGTCATATTCAAATTACGTTTTGGAGGCCTTCTTATGTCACAATTGGGTGAACGATATCTCGTTGGAAATATTAATGAGTCTAATTTCCAGCACAACTTGAATATTTCAATTTGGAGTTCATTTGCCCTATCAAATTTCAAATCTTCCAAGACTGGCCAAAATGTGCAAAATGAGACTGTCTAAAGGCAGAGTGCTGTTGCAGTGAACCTTTGAATATCTTCCTCAACTCCAAATTGAGCTCATAATAGCTCATTCGAAATTGATTTGTGTCTAGTTATCATTTCACTCATCAAGTAGGTCATTCGGCCAACCAAGCTAGGAGAAATCTTGATTTTCCCAAGGTCACTCTAAAGGTGCAACAATTCTCCTGAGGCAGCTATATTTTTCACATTTCTCTAAAAACATGAAACCTGTGTAAAAAGTGAGGGAGGGTTTTATTCCTTGGCCTATTTTGGACAAAAAAATCTTTCACTTTCTCCAAATTCATATTTTATTTCTCAGGAACATCATTTGAGTAAAACCTACCCCGATGTATG
The DNA here is from genome assembly GCA_000404065.3 of Pinus taeda. Classification (NCBI taxonomy): domain Eukaryota; kingdom Viridiplantae; phylum Streptophyta; class Pinopsida; order Pinales; family Pinaceae; genus Pinus; species Pinus taeda. The sequence goes on along the minus strand of APFE031216432.1, from coordinate 168,029 downwards.
GAACAAGGGATTTGTCGAAATGAAGTGAAATGAAGAGGATAATGGGGCTTCTAAATTCTTGATGAAATTTTGGGAAGTAGGGAGGGATGTTAGGAAATACGGAAAATTGGAATTTAAAAGATTTAGTGAGGGGAACGGGTCCAAAAGGGCTAAACATAGGCCTAGGCTAGAAAATTGTCAAATTGTAGAAAGAAACTAGGGTTTGTGGAAAAATGAGGAATTTGAGGGATATAAATGATTGGAATTGTTTAATAAGGTACACTAAGGATAGTGGAAGGTGTATGAATATCAGGATAAAAGTTTTGTTGATGCTTTGACCATCTAAGAGAAATTACCTTCAAAACCCTAGGAGAGGGAAATGACCCTTACCCAAGTACAACTGAAGTACGAACAAGGTGTAAAATGACCCATTGGAACCTAAAATGATAATGACAACTCTCTGAATTATGGTACACTTAGATGAATGGTGATATGGACTGAAATTTGGACAACTCTGAAAGGAGTGAAAACAAACCCTAGACCTAATACCTAGAGATCAAATTTTACTTGAAGACTCACTGAAATGACAAAATTTGAATTTGACACCCTAAGACCACTTTGTAAGAGAATATTTGATCACTAGTGGAAGGATTCAAAGACTGAGGCTAACAAGACCTTTAGTATTCTAAAGGGTGTGGTGTTAATTTATGGTATGTTCTATGCTTATAATAGTTTACTTCTTTTCCTTATTATATTCCACATATTAGCAATCACATATATATAAAGTAAAGTGCATATAGAACATTAAACAATCGACAGAAAACAAGCCAAGACAAGAGACACAAGATGTGGCGGCTAGCAAGGGACAAACCCCACAATGTGTGGGGAAAACATTTGATCAAATCTTCTTTTATCTTCAATAATTCAGCAGAGAGAAATAGTACAATGAATCTGATTCGTATGAGCAGTAGCAAACCCTAGATCAGCAGCATCAGCATTAGCGGCTTTCTTATCAAACTAGGGCAGACGATATCTCACAAACCGACCGTCGGATTGACTTCATTCCACCACCAAAAGTTTCGTCTTTCAGAGGAGGTTTAGATGAACCTACAGCAAAGTTCATATGAGGAGATCTTCTAGGCCATGCAGGTCAATCTTTACCTCTGCAGTTGCAGCTTCAGTTTCAACAATTTCCAGCTTCAAACTAGGGCAGTTGATATCTTCTAAACCGTTCATCGGATTGACTTCATTCCACCACCAAAAGTTGCAGATTTCAGAGGAGGTTTAGATGAGCCTATAGCACAGTTCCAAAGAGGAGATCTTCTAGGCCTCACAAGTAAATCTTTACTTCTACAGTTGCAGCTTCAATTTCAGCAGTTTCCGGCTTCAAACTAGGGTAGTCGATATCTTGCAAACCGTTCATCGAATTGACTTCATTCCAACACAAAAAGTTGCAGCTTTTAGAGGAGGTTCAGATGAACCTACAGTGCAGTTCTAAAGAGGAGATATTCTAGGCCACACAAGTCAATCTTTACTTCTGTAGTTGCAGCTTCAAATTCAGCAGCTTTCGGCTTCACATGTGTGAGAGAGAGAGACCCATTTCAGTGCAGTAGAGAAGAGACTCATATCTACGCAGTAGAGAGAGAGAGATGTGATGAGATGAGTGAGTCCAAATGAGGAAAAGTCCTCTTATATTTATACACAACGTTGGTGGGTGAATAGATGCGACTGTTGGGCTTCTGAGCCTACATGAGTTATAGGTCGGCTTGATAATAATTCCATAATCAAAATAAATTCATATCTCCATGAATACTTATCGGAAACAGATGATCTTTATATCAATCCTACACCTCTCGACGAGAGGAATCTAATAAAAATATTATCAACCATGAATAAGATGACCCACATGAAGTTTTTCCCTGGTTGCCAATTTTAACAATCCAAGATCTGAAGTTAGATGCTCCTTCAACCTTGTCCTCACCCTTGATAGAGTTAGACATCCTCTTCGAATATAATAGACTCTAGACTCCTTCCCTGAGATAGTGCCTATGAATGGATCTGCCTTTTTCTTCCTTCTTCACCAAAGCTCTGATACCATGGTTGAAAATCAAAAAGGTGATAAAGATTTTCTCAATCTTGATAATTACTAGTGATGTTTCTTATTATTACAATTCTTTATATCTTCTTTCTTTAGTTCATCAAGCAATTACCAAAAGCAGCAGCACATAAAACAATGAACACAAGATGTAAGCACATGCCAGGGCAAAACCCCCCCTCAAGGGGAAAACCCAGTCAAAGTAATTCTTCCTTTCAAAAGTATTCTTTCAGACACTTCACTCTAGACATTGACCGGACCTTCCCTCCACACCAAGTCAGCCTCCAGAAGATTGACCTCTTCCCAACAACTTCGACTATGCAACAACTTGCAACAGTCAATAGCTTACGACAACAATCCAACTTGGAAGACTTCGTTCTCCTAATCCAGAGCATGAAACAGAGTGAGACCACCACCAAAATTTCATTTTTTCTCTTCTCCTTAGACTCCCCCAAACTCAAATTCACTTTGGCTTCTTGGCAACAAACTTTCCCAACTATCCACTTCGCACTTTTGCCTAGCAACAGGATTTTTTCACTTTTGCCCAGTAGATGAGAAGATGAGAAGTGATTCTCCAAATGAATTCGTAGTCCTTCCTTTTATAGGCTTCTTGTGGGGTAGAATGGGTCCTTAGGCCGACTTGATCTTCTCTTAGGCCGACATGGTGTGGAGGTTCCATAATTGATATTTGACTCAATACTAAACCGGTTTACATGATTCAAAAGCCCAAGAAGGGTCTCTTTAAATGTACAATAATTCTATAGACTAGGAATAAATCCTAGAAATCCTCAATGGGGGCTTTGACCTAAAACATGGCGACCCAAGCATGAAACCCATGCTTTAATAAGTCACAACAATAATAATAAAAATTCTATTCTTTATTATTTTGACAAGTACATTACATGATGACTCAAGTAGATTATTGAAGACCAAACATAGTTACTTTTTCCAACAAAATGAAGTAATTGGAAATATTTCTTCTAAATAATAAATTAATTATTCAGTTTATTTTGTTCACAGCAAAATAACGAAATATTCACACTGCAATTTCTTCACAAATAAAATGTTGCAGAAGATAAACTAGAAACTGAGAAACTACTAGCGCACACATAAAAATGACAAATATTTTTGGACAAATGTCCTCATAAAAACCCAATGTGGTAAAAACAGTGCAGCTGCTGAGCATTTTATTATTATGCAAAAACGAGAAATCTTGAGTACAACTAGGTGCCCAAAACTGGCAATCCTCTACAAGAGAAACTAGCCACAAAAATTAGTGAGACAAATTTTGTCTCACCCAGCACTGATCTAGCTCCACAATAGGCACAAATAGGCTACACGAAATCCCATGTGTCACCCCTGTGCAGGCCCTTAAACGCTCTGCCTAGAAACTACAACTGATCAAGTCATCTGCCCAACTCAACTTCTGAGAATGACTTGTTGGCGCCTTCCAGAATATTCTCCCGACCTCCAGCAATTGAATCTACCCTCTAACTAGTGAAATCAAACTTTGCCTCTAAAGCTTCATCACAGGCCCTGCGCAGTCCCACTGAGCAAACTCGACCCTCCTATAGTTGACTCTTCGGAGTTGGAAGACTTACTTTGGACTCACTGTCTCTGCCCCTCTCTGGATCAAACTCTTCAGGTAGAATGTTACTCTCTAGAAAATCAAACTGCCCAAGGAAACTCGCTCTCCAAGTGTGTTTCTCCATCTACCCATCGACCTCTTCTTATAATCGCCAGTTGGGACTCCAACAGCCATGATTAAAAATTAATTGATGGTTGAGATCATCTCCAAGTCGATTCGTGTGAGTGTTTAGAGGATTCTCACCTTTCTCAATTAATTACTACTAATTAACTACTTTTCCTAAGTTAGACTTAGGAAAATTTTAATTATGGTCAATTAATTTAATTGAGTCATCTCTAGGTGGAATTTCCACAAATGATTTCAGGGTTTTGGAGAACTCTTGTGTTTTAGCCTTTCTGCATAGTTTCGAGACTAGAACACCATTTGATGCTACAAAAACTAATAGTCCCTCTTAGTGAGAAGGTGTTCTCTCCAACTAGTGTTGCACAACTATCACAACAACTTGTCTCTAGAATATCCTCCAACCACGTTGTTGATGTCTGACAACTGTAGCTCCCTGCCACCGTCCACCAACTACTACGCTAACTCTAATTCATCTGCCACTGACTATAGTTGAATCAAACTGTTGCATTTGTGTTGCTGCTGACATTGCACTGTACATCCTATATTGTTCCCAACTTTGCATTTGCACTACAACTCCCTTTCAACTGTTGTTGTTGCTACTACAACCACTACAACTAAGAAGCATCCAAAATACTGAATCAACTGTCTCTGTGTTGCAATTGTCTCCTTAGCATCTGACTGCTACTTACCTCTACACTGCCCACTGATAAATCTGCGTTGTTGTTGACTCTACATTAAGCCTCTTGCTCTGCTATGAACACTGCTCTGTGCTTCTCAGCACCTCACTGCCACTAGTCTACAACTATCATTCTGGAATCTAACTGCAATAAATGACATTGATCCACCTGCTACTGAATATTGTGCGCCCGTGTAGCAAGGCTAATGATCCATGAGGAAACACCATCCAATGCTCCCCTGAGTGGACCTTGCCCAAATCTCTGTGCAATTCTAGGACTAAAGTTACATATCGCCCCACCTCACTCGTGGAGGTATAGTTGCAAACATGGCAAAATCTTCCTTCAACCTAGAGGATAACATGTTTATCTCTGCGGATGTTGTCGACTCGCCCTGCTTCTCTGTTATGATTATAATTTATGTAAACATAATAAATAATAATCATAATAATATGTAAATAAATAATAATTAGTTAACAAAGAGGCATGTCTAAGGAGACATGACCTTTCATAAACTTGGTATATAAGGAGGCCCTTCACTCTCATTTGTATCATTCTTACTCAAACATTTTTAATATATATTATGGTATGTTCAATGGAGATCTACATATTCCAAGTCTTCTAGAATATTTAACTTGAAGAACAAACGTTGTCCGTTCCATTTGGTATCAGAGCTGTTCGATCCTCTAGCCGTTCCACCGCTGCACAGAGCCAGTCTGATCCAACCCTTGGCCATCGACTATTCATCAACTTTATTGTTGTTGCAATTCAAGCATTTTGCTACACACGTTTCTGGAGATTCTCCATTTTGCTATAAGGCCTTTGGCCTTTAACAAAAGATAAGAAAATAAAATATTAAAAAATATATATATATGAAGGAAGAGATTTTAAAAAAATCATATATATATATATATATTAACAAAAAGAGACTTTATTTAAAAAGAAAGAAGAAGTATTAGAAAAAAAAGACAGTTAGAAGAAAAAAATACATTTATATAAACAAATGAATAAAAATAAATAAAAAATGAGGCTTATATTACATAAAAAAAAACAATAAATAAAAAATACAAAATAAAATACGTTGCATAAGCTGTCGAAGCCAAAGCTGGTTGTAACCCATCCCACCATAGCGCGCACCATGTAATTCACCGTCCCGCTGCATGCTAATTCTGCGTCGCTGCCACCATAATAAATTACCTTGCAATGTTTGAGCCTTTGAAATCGACTTGAACAGGTTCCCATTGTCGAGGTTACACTAGTGCAGGTTGACCAGTTTGACGTTCTCATCCAACACTGTCAGTTGATACGACTACTTCAATGATCATTGTTTCAACCCACGCTATCTGGTTGTCGTGCCAAAAACCCCAACGATCTTTAGCAACAATTAAATGGTCATCAATCCATACTTTCACGTCCATACAGTCGAAGCGTCACAACTATTTAGTAAGTTGTTGAATTAACTAATTGTGGTTGTCAAGCATTCCATACAATTTATGTACTTCATATACTATTGTTACATAACGTTGTGCTAGCCATATTTCAGCGTCCAAATAACTCTTTTAGTCACTACCGTACCGCACAACTACATCCCTATTTCATTCGTAGGTCAAAACTCTCCATTGGTGCCCATTCATTGAAAAACATTAATCCAATGTTTTAAAGTTGAGTTATAAAGTTGCAAGCTTAATGGGAAAATAGGAAAATATTATTATATTCGTAGTCCATTATTTATTAAAAAGGGTCTTTATAAGGGTGATATTATAGAAGAAAAAGTTATTATTACAAGGATTGAGAGGGCTATTTTTAACCCTAAGGCTCATCCTGAAAAAGAAAAAATGGAGACCAGTAATGAAAGAAAATTTCCAGAAACTTCACGTAATTATGCTTCAGTGCTATTTAGAATTAAAGGGTCTATTGCAAGAAAAGATGTCACTATAGTTATCTCACCTACCGAAGATAAAAATTATATAACACCTAATATCGCAAAACCAGTTAGTGATTTCGGAGTCAAATATAATCGAAAAATTAGAAGGTTTTTGGCAACAAAAAATATGACACAACCAATTTACAGTTAAACTTATATCGCAATTCTTAGTTCAAACCCTATGGAGCAATCAAGGTGACATTATTTTGGGTTCACCCTGGATGAAAACTCTAGGATCCTTCATCTTAAATACGAAAAAGAAGTTTTTAACATTTTCCTACAGGAAGAAGAAATAACACTCCAGGATGTTACACTAAAGACAAATTCAATAACACCCAAAGACATTCAAGATATTTCAAAAGTAATTTTTCAAAAAGGTAAAAAATTATTACAAAATATGCAAAAAAATTTGACAAAATCACTTTTGATCGAAATGAAGAAGTTTCTCAGCTTAAAGACCATACTGAAAAATTATTAACACAAATGAAGAAGCTTAAGAAGGACAAAAAGTCGTTGGAAAATAAGGTACAACAACTTATTGAGAAGGAAGCATTGAATTCTTCAGATAAAGAAATTCAAGTTGAAGAAAATGGAATGAATATCAATCTAGTGAATATCACAACTCAAGAAGAACACGCGTTAAAAAAAAAAAGCACACTCAGATGTTGAGATGAAGTAAATTCCAAGTGAAGATTTTGTAACCAACTCGACGACATAGGGACCTGAACTAAATCAAAGTCTAGCCACACACATGATAAGGGAAACCAAAAGAACTATTTATCTACATCTAAATCACAAGAACAGACATCTCAATCAACCTACGAATTCGTATCACTCATAACATAAACAACAAACTTATGTTATGAAGAATATTGAAGTGCACACAACTCAGTCGAGTGATAACAATTCATCACAAATTTCCAATAATCAAAAGATTTCACAAAAGATTAATTTAGGATGTCCTCATATCCTTCCTCTGTGCGACAATTTTATATATCACTCCAAGGATCATATCAACTTGTATCGACGAAGATGACTATCCCGAGGCGAGAAGACATTCATAGCAGAAAAAGAAATCAAGCCCTTTCATCAACAAGCTTTGAGGACATAGCTTTTAGAAGAGGAAGACAATGTTATGAATATAATTTATGTACAAGTAATAAATATAGATAATAAGTAATAATCATAAGAATATGTAAATAGATAATAATAAGCAGACCCTTCACTCTCATTTGTATCATTCTTACTCATACATTTTTAATATATATTATGGCATCTTCAATGGAGATCTACATATTCCAAGTCTTCTGAAGTATTTAACTTGAAAAACGAACTTTGTTTGTTCCATTCTCATGCGTTTCCTTCTTCCTTTAAGGACACTGAGTACTGTAGTGGCCAAACTCGCCACATCTTAAGCACATGACCTTAGATAGATCCTTCTTTTTCTTCTTCTCCCCTTGAGAACCTTGTCCATGACTGGGACCCTTTGACGCAAGGGCCACATTATCTTCCTCCTTCACACCTTTCGATCCCTTGTTGTTGCTTTCGCTAATGGAGGTCTTCACTAATGCTCACCTCATCTCCTCATGTTGTAGGTTTGACCACATCCTATCCCACCTTGGTAATGTATCTTGTCCCAAAATACATTGGACGAAGATTGCTCAATGCTCTAAGACATTGTTCAGGGCCAAATGCACAAGCTCTATATCTTGAGGTGCTTTTCTTACAGCGGCAAGTTGATCCTAGATATCCTGAATTCTGGTGAGAATTGGATCAATGCCTTCACCCTTTAGCATCCTAATATTCTGCAGTTTCTCCTTTAGAAACATCTTCCACTGCTCAGAAGCACTATGATATAGCCCTACGAGAGCATCCCACATCTCTTTGGCAATGTTCTTGCCAAATATATGTGAAACTATATGGTCCCAAACTCCATTGAGCATCATCTGCTTTGCCTTGTCAATTTCCTTTCTGAAGTTCGCTAGTTGTTGTTGATTAGTAGGTTATACCACAACGTTGTCTACATAAGTTTTCAGACCATGCTCATCAAGGAGAAAGGACATTGTGGCATCCCAAATGACATAGTTGGAGGCATCGTCCAATATATCTTGATCTCTGAGCCCGATTGTAGCTATCTCTGCAAAAACTCTACCTAATGGTGAAATCTCCCTCTTTCTCCTGCTCGATTGCTAGCTTTACTCTTCGCACTCCCTTCTGGAGTGAAATCTACTTGCAGCTACTATCAGCTGCAACTAGAAATTTGGATTTCCGAAGCTAGAAACCCTCTACGAGAAATTCCCTTTGTGTGTGCACTTTCTCTTCCACCCGACGTTGATTCTACTCTAGCAACTACTGCAAAACCCTTCTGCTAATAAAATAATTATTTTTCTAGAGGGATCTTGGGATTAATTCTCATGGTATCCCACCCTCTAATTGAGTACGATGGGTTTAGCTTGATCTACTAACTTAGTTTAGATCTAAGTTAATTCAATTTGAAAAGTTAGACCCTCATTCACGGTTAACACAAGTGACCTTGTAGTTCTGTTCTGGAACATCCCTTGTAGGAACAAAGGCAGTGGGGTGGTTAGAAGGTAGAAGTCATGGGGAGGTATCGTTAATGAGGCCTCAGCCTCCTTCCCCAACAGTTCTCTCTACAAGCTTGTTTGTGACTAGCTTCAAAACAATTGAGGAGAAGGCTTTACCTAGACTAGGCATATAACGAAATAACCAAGATCTTGCATCTCATCTTGCATTGGATCATTTGATAAGTGGAATTGTTAGCTCAATATCACAACTGCAACCTTGCAACACTTCTGAATATCATAAGTTTCTTTTTTGCAATTTTCTCACTGCTCATATTTCTAGTTACCTTGATTTGTTGTACTAACATCTTGTAGCATTGCTTAGCTAGTAACTTGAAGCTCTTCATATTTGTGCAAGTGATATAATCTACTTTGAGCATTGTTCATTAGGCACGGGTCTATATTTGTTGATCTTGCTATCGCTTCATCGATCTTAATTGAATCCACCTTGTTGAGACATACTTTGCTCATTTAATAAACACACTTGCTAATTAATCTAAATCCAAGTCACTTAGAGAAGTAGTGATATTGACCTTAGATCTCCTAGACTTGTTGTTTCAACAATTTTTTCTTCATCCCCCCTTGACTTAACTAGCAGAGAGTCTAAACTTAGTGAGTAGGGATTAGAGAAACAACCCCTTCTCTAAGTGTTGCACCTCAGGTGTACAGTTTAGGCAACAAAAAACTCCTAACCAAAAGGATGACAAACATGCATCCCTCGACATCAAACTCAGATAGAGAGTCTCGGCCTGTTAGTTTTGTAGCATCGGAGGTGTTCTAGCCATGAAATTTGGTGTAGAGGCCAGAATACATGAGATCTCCAAAACCTAGAAATCGTTTATGGAAATTTCGCCCAGAAATGACTTAATGAGTTAGGGTTAGTTTAGATTTCATCTTATTTCGACTTTTTTTATTTTTTTTAACTTTGTATTGTTATGATTTAAGTTTAATTTGTATTTTTTTTTTGTTAGGTTTTGACCTTGATTTTTATTGTTTCAAATTCATTTTCTTTTATTTCTCGATTTGTTGTTTTATTTTGATTTTATTTTTTTTATTTTTGTCTTGTTTTGATTTGATAATGATTTTTTATTTTATTTTTTGAGTTCCAACTTATTTTTAGATTTGATTTTTTGAATTTGAATTTGTTTATTTTCATTAAAAAATCTAAAAAAATCCTAAAATTTTAAAATCTAAAACACTTAAAAATCTAAAAATAAATTTATTCCGGTGACTAAAGAAACTAAAAAGGATTTGCGCTTTCACACTTAATATTTTAATATGACTTCTAGCCCATTAAAATTTTAATTTTTAACCATTTGATTAATTTTCCGGTCGCATTAAAGATTTTCATTTCTTCATTCAACTAATTGCCTAAGGAATAATTAAAATTCTAATTTAAAGTTCTTTGGTGTTATTTGGTGATTAAATGAAATTTTCATGATTCTTCCATGGTCAAGGTGCGATAAATGTTTTAATCTTTAAATTATATTGGCTATTGAAGAAAGTTAATTGTTCTAGATCTGAATTCCTAACGAAAATCATTTTTCTGGAATCTCTTGCATGATACAGTTTTGGGCATTTATATTGATCATTCATGATTGTCACTATTCATCAAATATTGAAAAATTGTTCAGATAACTTGTTATTATGTAGCCTTTAGTTAAATCACATTAAAGGCACTGGTCTATAGTGATTTTAATCTCATGATTGTGTCTTATTTAGTCGAGTCTTGCTTTAAATTCATCAAGTTGTTCATCTTTAAAATCTCCTAGAGCCTATGTTCTACAAGCTATCGTCATCCATTAACCTTAGAGACTACCCCCCTTGACTTGTCTAGGAGAGAGTCTAAACGGAGTGAGTAAGGATTAGAGTGACATCCCTTACTCTGAGCGTTTTTGCGATGCCTAGACACTTTGTGCGACAACATTTTTTGGTGTCGTTGCCGGGGATATTTTATTCTCAGCGTTTCAACGACATTTCCTCATCATTCTTCTCATTTCTTATCTTTTCATTAGCCCATCAAGCGGCAGAACATTTTTTGGCGCCGTTGTCAAGGACCAATTTACTGGGCCTTGACTCTACGACATTCATCATTCATCTTTCATCTTTCTATCATTCATTTTAGTCGGCAACGCCAACATTTTTTGGTGTCGTTGCCAGGGATGGAGTTTTTCTGTCCTTGATTTCCTCGACATCGTTTTAATCATCTCATCATTTCCGCCATTCATTAGCCTGTCAAGCAGCACACATTTCCTGGCGTCATTTGATCTTTTCATCGCCTTATCTTTCGTAATCTCATTAATCATTTCATCTGCACTTTTAACACCTGGACAATTCAGTTTGTTTCCTATTTGGGTGGCAACTCCACTTATTCAGCCATTATTTCTCAGACAAGAAGCCCTCCCTTATATGCAGTTGTTTTTGCCTTTTGGATCCTAGAGCTAGATTCATGTTCAAGTGGCGACTCCACTTTTTTCATTTCTTATAAGAATTTCTACTAGAAGCTCGCTTCTTGTGGATCTCTTGATTTTCTTGAGTAGGGGTCTTTATCTAGCATCCATTTGGTCCCTCCTTATCCCTTTAAGCAGGTCATCATGGATGATTTGTTTACCCCATGTCATTTTACTAATTTTCTCCAGGATATGTCGGAAGATGCCATTCATAAATTACCTTTGTTCTCAGGTGGTGATTCAGTTGTTGCTAGGAAACATTTATCCAGGGTTACTCATACGATAATTAGATATTGTAGTTCTTCCCAATATAAACATGAAGATGTCAAGATGCGTTTATTTGCCTTTTCTTTAGAGGGTGATGCTTTGAATTGGTTTCATAATTGTCTTGGAGATTCTTTCGCTTCTTTACAAGACATCATCAATGCTTTCAAGGATAGATATGAAGATCAAGGCGGTTCGTCTTGTGCCTCTAGTACTATGCAACAGGATGAAAATAATCTTGTAAAAGATCCAACTATCAATAAATTATTTCAAGATAATTCTCCATATCAAAATGATGAATCCACTTGTATCGTTGCAAGACGAATCCATGATAGTGAAAAAACTGGACCAAGTTGTCAAATCAGTGTCGACAATGAAAGGGAAAATGATAAGCACCTTATAGAAGAACTAAAGCAGTTGGTTAAAGACTTGTAGTTCAGTCAAATGCAGTTGGTAAAAAATATGGAGCTTAATCAAGAAAAATGTATAGATGATTACACCAAGGATATGACAACTTTATACACCCAGCTGGAAAAACGTGGTAAGGAGATGGAAATCATGAAAATTAAACACTCTGATCACATAGCCACCATAGTAGTAAAGTGTGCTCAGAGGCTCATCATGAGAAAGAAGGGACTTCCATGCAAAAATATTTACTTGTCATGAGAGAAAAGCATGCTAAGGAAATGGAAACCATGAAAGCTAATCATGACAAAGAAATGAGCTCTATGCAAAATTGCTTGATGACCATAAAAGCAGATAATGACTAAGTAATAAAAGATATGGAAGCTGATCAGATATGTCTTCAGAATAAGTTATTGACCATGGAGGAAAACCATGCCAAGGAAGTCAGTGCTATGAAGGTTGAATACTCTAACCAGATGGATGCCATAACAATACAGGTACAGAAATTTCAGCATCGATCAGAGGATGAAAGAAACAAGGAAATGTCAACAGATCATAAGCCTCCTTGTCTGTTGCAGGAAGCTCCATCTTATTATGAGGTCATTTGTTCCATTGAAAAGTGGCTAATTGAATGTGACCTGGATAAAATGGAAATTAATAAGAATCAGGTTGATGCTCACATGGTTAATTCACCAGTCATGAAAGATCAAGTTATAAATCATGACACCTGTGAGACTAATCCATCATTCTTGACAGAGCAAATGCAGAATGAAGAAAGACATGTCATGCATATCTTACATACTTCATCTGAGAGTTTTGAAGCAGAATGTTCCACATCATCAGTGATACAGACTGCCACAAAGAAAAGACGCAAGAGAAAGAGAAAGAGAAAGCGGTTTGATGCAACTGATGGCTGCGAGCAACGTGCAAGATTGGACATGGCACATCTGAGAAACAACCGATAGATTTGTGTGAAAGCAGGCAAATGCTCATTATGCACTATATAGAACACATCTAATGCCATGGGGCATCTTTGTATTGTATTTCTAACCTTATACCCTGTTATTTCAGTATTTCATTTTGTAGTTAGATTTGTGTTTTTCATGTTATAAGGATAGCTAATAAATGAAGAGCTTATATCTTTCATGTGCTTAGTGTCATATGATGATTTTTGGATGGACGCTACTTATGCTATATTGTGTATTGCGTGGATGCAAGTTCTAGATTCTCACATTCCTCTGGTGCAGCAATGTGTCCCCAAGTAGAGCCAGATGTTGACCACTACATGTTAACGACCCATAGCAGTACACCCCCTTTTTTCACAAAAGGGATAGCGCTTGATCGATGTGTTCATGTCATCTAGCTATCATCATCAGTCAATCATCATGTTATAATGTAAACCCATTATGCATGTATATGATGAAACTAATCTCACTAGATCCGTGTCGTGTATGTAATTGCCTAGGTAAACCTACTTTTCTAGTGATGATCTACATTCCGGGAGGTTTTTTGTCTCACTGATCCATTCTCGAATGCTCGGCAAAGTTTTCCTTCAGCCTTACCCCAAAGCCGAAATGGATTTTGTCACTGGAACCTTAAGAGAGTCCTAGTGTTCTAGATCGAGTCTATGTAAAAGTGATTTGGGAATAATCCTAACTATTTGGTTAGGTTATTTTATTACAAATTGCTTGGTCTGTTGAATTATATTTGTGTCGCAGAAATGGGTAGTCTATGAGAGTCTTTTATAAATGGGTTTTCCCTCTTGAGATGTAAAAAATATGAAAATTATGATGTAAACTGTCTTGAGAGTTGGAAAAATAATTTATCCCCTCATAGGTTAGTTAATTAAATTTTTTGGCCAAAAATTAATTAAAATCCTAAGCCAGAAATTTAATTAATTCTAGGTACTAGGTAAATTTAAATTCTCCGAAGGGCAAAATTTGTCGGTCCTTAAAAATTATATTTGAAGAGGTCCAAGGACTAAAGTAAATTAATTATTTTGATAGATTTTAAGCCTTTGATCATTGGGGTTAAGTCAAAGTCAAAATTTTGAGAAAATTAATTCAAAATTTTAATTTTTGAATTAATTAAAATGCATTTAATTGAAAAATTCGAATTTCCTCAATAATTTAAAATTTCGACGGATGAGATTAAAAGAAATTTTGATCCTCATCGACGATTGAGATTGCTTTGACAAGGATCACTCAAACTAGCCGTTGAAGGATTTATCTTTAAATAGGAAGTCATCCGTCAGTCACGTCATACGATCTTTGAGTCGTGTGCTAAGCAGAAAGCTCTCGTGTAAACTTTTTTTTTGAATAATAAAGGAAGACTTTGGGGTTAATCATTGTTGGTATTATTCTTCATGGAAATACTATAAGATGTGTCATTTTTCACGCATCATTTTTTTTAGCCATTGATAATAGCTTCTGAAGAGTGATTTGAGTACAGGTATCTTGCTCAGTCGCTGGCATTTAAATGATAATTTAAGTTTTGAATATAATAGCAGGTATCTCTATTTATCTAAATTTTATTATTGTTTTCTTGCTCTATTTTAATGGTTGAATTGAGTTTTGCAGAAAAGTCTTGATTTTTAGATCCTCAAGCGTTAGGGGAAGTTTTCGGTGGGACCAGCTAACTCCCGATCTGTGTTTTCTGAAGAGCCCATCTTAGTTTGATCTCGGGCTTATCATAAGATTTTTATTGGTGACGCATGAAGGGTTTTGAGCTAAGCACCTCATTTAAAATTTAAAAATTTAATTTTTTGTGCTAAATTGATAAATATGGTTGTTAAGGGCCTTAGATTATCAGATCTGGGAGCGAAGTTGGACTCACACTCTCCAGATCTGATAGATCTGCCATTCCTATTCATAGATTTGTAAAACAAATTGGGTTTTCTAACTTGGGTTTCTGGGGTTTCATTTATTTTATGTATATCCGAGTTTTGGGTGTTTTTATTTTCTGGTACAGGTTGCAGATCTGAAGGTGAGGTTTGATTTGAAACCAGATCTAGGCCCTGGAGGGTAAGATCTAGCCTCAAGATTATTTTTGCAGGGAGTCTATCCAAATTATTGCAGTCCAAGGGTTTTAAAAATCTTTTAAATCTGGAAATAATTTTACAAGGGTTTCATTGATAAATTTGAAGCGTAAGTGTGAAATTCGTTTTTCTGGGTTTATCTTGAGTTTGGGCTACATTATTTTCCCTTCCAAAAATTTTCAAAATGTTCATACTGTCTGCATTTTGAGGGTTTCTTGAATTTTCGGATTTAGAGCTCCTTGCTACCTGCATCCTTCTCTTTGTTGTTCGATCTCTTCTTTGTCGGTGGCTACCCAGATCTGTGTCCATCACTCCTGCCATACTTCTCTTCGACCTGCACACTGCCCCATTAACCCTCACTGCGACTTCCATACCCATCCGTTGTCGTTTCTTCATCACCATCAGTCGCATTCCCTTCCTCCATCGAGCTCCCTTTTTTATGCAGTTGCTCCTCTACGTATCCCTTCGTCCCTCAAATGCTGCCTGTGCCCATCCTTCCAAGCTGCGTCTTCCTCCTGCATGCTCTCCCCTCCACTTGTGTCTGCTCCCATCCATGTCTGTGCGCATACATTCCATCAGCAGCTAGAAGCTCCCTCCACCGATGAACTGTTCTTCAAACCCTCCGTCGAGCACTCCTGCCTTGCTCCCTGTCTGCGTCAAGCTCCATCCCTATCCGATGCTCCTCATTGCACCATCGTCGACCTGCAAACTTCCTTCATGTCGCCGATGTCGATGCCATCTTCTCCAACACTGCCCAGACACCTTCACGCTCCTCTCCACGCAGCTCTTTTCCATCAATCCGCCTAACCGCATCCATTCCTTGCCCTCGCTGCCATATCCACATCCCCTCGAGCTCCATCTCCTGCCCTCACTGCCATTTCAACCCGAGCTCCCTTAAACCTCTGCGTCCCTTCCTCGTTTTCCCTCCATCCGCAGGCTTCTTCCTTCTACTGCAACTCATGGCTTTCCCTTCCTCTCGTCCCTCATTGCTACCTTCGAGCTTTCCTCATCCGTCATCAGACCTGCAACAACGAACAACAAACACATTTCGCTTTCTTTTTTTTATTCGACTTTGTATGAGTTAGGGTTAGTTTAGATTTCATCCTATTTCGACTTTTTTTTATTTTTTTAACTTTGTATTGTTATGATTTACGTTTAATTTGTATTTTTATTTTTTTTGGTTTGGTTAGGTTTTGACTTTGATTTTTATTGTTTGAAATTCATTTTATTTTATTTTTCGACTTGTGGTTTTGTTTTGATTTGATTTTTTTATTTTTGTCTTGTTTTGATTTGATAAAAAGATTATGATTTTTTTGACTTTGATTTTTTTATTTCCAATTTATTTTTAGATTTGATTTTTTGAATTTGAATTTATTTACTTTCATTAAAAATCTAAAAAAATCCTAAAAATTAAAGATTTTAAAAATCTAAAAATATTTTTATTCTGGTGACTAAAGAAACTAAAATGGATTTGCACTTTCACACTTAATATTTTAATGTGGCCTATGGCCCATTAAAATTTTAATTTTTAACCATTTGATTAATTTTCCAGTCGCATTAAAAGATTTTGATTTCTTCATTCAACTAATTGCCTAAGGAATAATTAAAATTCTAATTTAAAGTTCCTTGGTGTTATTTGGTGATTAAATGCAATTTTCATGATTCTTCCATGGTCAAGGTGCAATAAATGTCTTAAATTATATTGGCTATTGGAGAAAGTTAATTGTTCTAGATGTGAATTCCTAACGAAAAACATTTTTCTGGAATCTCTTGCATGATACAGTTTTGGGCATTTATATTGATCATTCATGATTGTCACTATTCGTCACATATTGGAAAATTGTTTTGGATAACTTGTTATTATGTAGTCTTTGGTTAAATCACATTAAATAAATTGTTATCAGAGCCATGTGAGCCCTTAGACGTAATCCGTTGCACAATATGCCATTATGTCTATGTCTTGAAATCATTGAACAGTTAAATGAAATTCAAGAAACGTTTTAGCAATTAAAAAAATCATGTGGAGAATTTACAGCATGTCTAAAAGAAGCATACATTAACATTGGCGACTAGGGCCAAACTCCATGTGGGTCTACTTATTCATGACAACTGATATTTTTCTTGGATTCCTCTCGTCGAGAGGTGTAGGATTGATCTAAAGATCATCCGATTCCGACATGTATTCATGGAGATATGAATTTATTTGTGCTATGGGACAATTTGTCAAGGTCAGCTAGCAACCAAATTGCCCCCACTTATTCTCGGCGTTTTAGTATAAATAGAAGAGGACATTAAGTCATTTGTCACACACACTCTTGTGATCTCTCTTCATTTTGTTTTGGGTTTGATGAAGATGAGATCTAGAGAGAGTGCCCTCGATGATATGCTGCCCTAATAGGAGATGCCCTAGAAGCTGTGATGGAGAAGGCTCTACACTGTCATGGAGGAAAGCCCTTATCTCAGCCACAAAGAAGCCCTAACATTGCCCTATGGAGAAGCCCTAATAATATGTTGCCTGAAGGGGTCATAGCCGCAAAGGAAGAATAGCTTTATTCACAGCTAAGTCGCAGTCCAAACGGGAGACCCTAGCCACAGTAAGGAAGAACCTTAGCCACAGAGATCTGGCTGCTATCCTGGAGAAGAACCCGAGCCCTAAACGTTGTCTAAGTGAGCTACAATGCACAGCCTAAAAGGGTTCTCTAATCCGCAGTTTGGGACACTTCTATCCGTTGTCAAGGAAGCCCTATACGCAGACAAAGGAAGGCTTACACGCACAGCTAGTCACAGTTAAAGGGCGCATAAAAGAACTCCTAATCTGCAATGAGAAACAGTCCTCAAAGACATGATTTAGGTGTTGTCCTGCAGCCTTAACTGTTGTTCAAAAGGTGACCTTTATCCACCATGAACAGTGATTCAAGAAACCCTTATTCGTTGTAATAAGGTGTCTCAAGCACGATGTCTCAATCTCTGATCTGAGATGGATAGTGGAAGAGGTCAGTGTAATCACCCGAAAGATAAAGGATAGCAAGTTCTGTTTAGGACTAATATCAATCAACACAATCTCAAATTCATCTCTGATCTAATACAGTGATAAGTGGATAAACTACGGTGAGACGTTTGATGTACAATACGAGTTCGGATGGCTTGTGGTGAACAAATATTTCGTCATGTGGGAACTCGGAATACTGTGATAATAATTTCAGTGCTATTACAATGGTCACATTTTGGTGACACTTGTTTGAAAGGGCTGACAATTGTGTTAAGTTCTTATGATGGTTGGAGGCTGGTTGATACAAGACTGAAGGTTTGTCTTGTTGCTAGGCTAGGTTTCAGGCCATAGCTAGCAACAAGGCTATTCTCAGGATTGCCTATCAGATGGACATAGCTACTGTCATGGGTTAATATCTATGTTGAGCTAACAAGAATGCAGCATGGCGATAGTTGCAGTATGGTTAATGCAACACATTGAGGTGTGGCACAGTGAGGATGGGTGCAACATGGTGCAGGATGGTGTAGCACTGTGATGATGAGCATGGATGTATAGCAGCAGCAAGAATGTATTGCAGCAGCATGATGATGATGTATTGCAATGCAATGATGAGGTACAACTCAGTGATGGGAGCAGCATAAAAATTGAGTGCAGCACAGTGTCGGGTGCAGCATGACGATGAGTAGCATAGTGATTGAGTGCAACACAGTGATGGGTGCAGCATGATGATGGAGTCACCCTGAAGGATCAGTTGAAGCAGTATGCCTTCACCTGAGTTCAGATCAACTACCTCATGTGCTATCTTCATAGAGAAGATCTCTGCTCTTATTTTGATAAGTCAAAATGTTGACTTCTGATGTATATGTATTATCTCTCTCTCTATTGAACTATTGAAGAACATAAGAAGAATTGATCAAGGGTTTCCCCACATTGGGGTTTGTCCCTAGCTGGCGCCACATCTTGTGTCCTCTTGTCTTGGCTTGTTTTCTGCGATTTATGTTTATGTTCTATCTGCATTTTACTATCATGCTAAATGTGATTGCTAATATGGAATTAATATTGAGCTAATATGGAAAATTGAAGTAAATTTGCTCTCAGCATAGAATGTACCTAAAATTAACAGGCTAGAATACATGAGATCTCCAAAACCTAGAAATTGTTTATGGAAATTCCACCTAGAAATGACTTAATTAAATTGTGAACCAGTTTTTAAATATTTCCTAAGTTTAAACTTAGGGAATATGGTTAATTAATCATTATTAATTAAGTCAAGGCGAGAATCATCTAGAAACTGACACGAATCGATCCAGAGATGATCCTAACCATTTATTAAGTTTTAATCTTGGTCGTTGGTTCTCCAACAGAGGATTATAAGAGGAGATCTATGTGGTGATGGAAATATCACTTGAGACACTTGAGCAGTTCGATTTCTTCGCACATCGATTTCTAGAGTAGCAGCAGTGAGTTGCCGGAGAGAGAAAGAGATTGAAGAAGTGAGTGAGGGGCAGAGATAGTGAGGTTGGAGAAAGCATTCTGAACCCAACGAATGCATTTGCAGAGAGACAGAAGAGCCACAGAGAATCTGACATAGGGGAGGTGCATCAACTTCTAGAGGCAAGTTCGATTCACTGAGAGGGATTGATGTTTTCAGTTCCAAAGGCCGAGAAGGAGTCCCAGAGTGCTGAAGAAGCATCTTTCCAGTCAGTAGAAGGCAAAACAACTTCATTAGAGGCCAATCGACATCAAGCAGGCTGACGCAGAGGGTTAGAGGGCCGAGTTTCTGAAGGCAAGTTGTTCCGGGTATTGCCTGTGGGGTGAGAAAATTCCTCAGTAGTTTTTGCCAGTGGTTTCTCTCTAGGATGGTCGGATTTCGACATCCAGTGTACTCGAAATTTCTCACTGTTGCATAATAATAAAACCCTCAGTTGTTGCACCAGTTTTCCCAAGTTGAGTTTTTCCGGGGACTTTTGTCCAAAAACAATTGTGTTAATTTTGTGTTTGATAGCATTTCTCAGCTTCCAGCGTTTATTTTTTCCGATAATTTTATTTGTGAAGGTTGCACTATATTTATTTTGATATTCGCGTAGCAGATATATTGTTAATTAATTAACAATTAGGAGAAATAATATCAGTTTCTGCAATTACAATATGACTTCAGTTTAAGAATTTTTCACACAGCCACCATGTCCAGCAGACACCCCTGCATAATGAAAGTCTATAAAGCACCATCCCATACCAGCAGTTTAATTTTCATTAGTTTTAATATGATTTCCATTCTATTTTATGTTTTCTATGTAGCACTCTTTGCAATTTTTGCGCTATCAAATCCTCAGATTATGAATAGTAAGAACAACTTCAAAATTTTGTGTCTGTGCTACTGGTCTGGTTTCCTAAGTCACAGACTAGTAGAGTAAATTGATAATGTATGCTCATGTTTTTTATCATAATATAAGTGCTCTGATTTTACAAAAAAAAATTATATATATAAGCTTTATTTTTACATATTATAAAAAATTTAATTGACTAAGAACTCATCTTCCTCAAAAGTAAGGAAATAAGTCAATGGCCCAAGATCTAGAGGCATCTAGGGGCATTGAATGTCTACCCCATTACGTACCACCAGGTTTTGTCTACACATAATAGTGTAGCCACATGCTAGCATCTTCAAACTGTG
>APFE031216432.1:119549-147225 GCA_000404065.3 Pinus taeda | reverse complement strand
ATATATATAACCTTTCGTTTCCCCACAGTACCTGGATCCTTGCTTTTCAAACATTTGACAGATCTGCATCCGCATCCACATCAAAATCCATATCCGAATCGAGGTTGGATTATTTTTAATTTGTGCTTTTGGTAGAGAAAGAGTCTAAACAAATTTGTTGCCAGGAAAATATTTATAGCCTTTAGCTTCTATCTATAGTATTACTATTAAAAGTCCAAGGCAACTATCTTTTCTTTCTCATTCCCAGTAAGTCATCAATCAGCAATCCTTTTCCCAAGCCCAATCCAAAATCCTTCCATCAAAATGATCTAGTTAGGGCCAAATGTGCACTTGTTTTGGACAATTCATAACACATCAGACTAACCTTTAAAGTTCTATTTAATCCAAAGGGAAATTCCCTTTTTTTAGAAGTTTTAGCGTCCTCTCTGTTGCTAGCAATTTGATCTTCCTCTCTCCAATTTTTTCTTCACAATGGGAAAGCACTGAAGCATCTACTTGAAAAATTACAAGCCCAGCGACTCTAATATTTTTTGATTGGTTTATTTAGTGGACTATACTAAAGAAAAGTTGTTTTATGGATTACAGTTTCACAGAGTGCAGCACTATACAGAAAACAAAAAAAAAAAACAAAAAAAAAAAGAAGATGCCATAAGAACAGATAAATGTAAAAATTAGTCTCCTAAAAATAGATGTGTCAATGACAGTTATTTGTCATGCATTAAAAAAAGTTACATAAGCAGTGGCATACCGATGCAAAGCCAGGTCATCTGAGAGTTTTCCTCGTGCCCTTAGCCAATATTTCTGTCTGCACCAAGACAACCTCATTCAGAAAATCATGAATCATATTAAGATTGAAAAAACTTTTAGAAAAATGGAAAAAATATATATTGCTGTTACAACTGCTCAATCTTTAAAGTGCCCATTTCTCCATGATTATGGATTGTTTCTCCTGGATCTAACCTTGGTTCTCGTGCAGCAGGAATATTGGAGTCTTCATAATCATAAGTATCACAAATACGAATCTCTATAGGCCATGGAGAAATGTTTCTTTTTGCAAGACTATTCCTTTTGGACCTGTTGATCAACCAGAAACTTAAAGAATGTGCATGTGTAGTTACTACAAGGCCATTGCAGAGATGGAACCAAAGGCATGCTACACCATGTAGAACAAGATTTAGAAGAATACGTCTTACATGGGGACTCGAGGATCAGTGAGGTAGTTCTCCAAAAGCGTCTCCCTTGATACAAGCTGCAGACGTTGTTTACTCATAGAGACTTAGTTCACTCGACAAATTATAGCCAAATTAGAGCATTGCATTTAACACATCCAAATTAGAGCCTTGCAATTAACACTCCAAAGCCAAAAAAGGAATGTAAGTTTTAATACCATTTCTGGATCAGGTGCACTTGGCATAGGCACATGGTGCTCAAAACCCTTTTCAGGCTTCTGCAGAGAATATGAAATCAATGATGTTATAACTTAGCACAAGATGGATTAGGGATATAATTGACCATACAATAATATAAATTATTTTTCTTAGAAGGAATATCTTCTTTAATTTGAGAATTTTCACTCATTTCTTGTCACAGTTTTTACCAGTCATTTGGAAAACAGATGAAAAGAACATGCTCTGATATAGAAGGGTGATAATCTTCAACTTAGTGCTCTTAACCAAAACCTAATTGCTAATTCTGTCTTTTAAGCATTTTTCACTACATAGTAAAATAGATAATTATATAATCAATAATGGGAAAGAATTGTGAAAATTTCATCTATCACAGCAACTAGAAATTATTTTTCTAATTGTTAATTTATTTAACAAATTATATATTGTTTGCTATGGCAAATATCAAATAATTCACACAGTGATTTTCACAAATAAACTGTGGAAGAAAAATAGCGCAAGAACTGAGAAAATACTAGCACACACACATAAAAAAAACACCATTATTTTTGGACAAATATCCCTGGAAAAACCAACTTGGGAAAACCGGTGCAGCAGCTGAGGGTTTTACTATTGTTGATTTGGGGTAGCATCGGATGTGCTCTAGCCGCGAAAGTTGGTGGAGAGGCTAAGGCACATGAGATCTCCAATACCCAGAAATGGTTTGGGCAGATTCTAAACAGTTTGGGAGATATTAAATAATTAATATTTTTAATGGAGTCCCTAAGTCTAAACTTAGGGAAATAAAATATTAATGTGTATTAATATAAAACTGTGTTAGACAGGTCCAAAAGTCATGGATCAAGCCAGAAATTATATTAGCCGTTGATTAGGAACTTAATCTCGGCCGTTGATTTGTCAACGAGAAAAGTATATAAGGAGGCTTGAGGGTCACTTGGAGAATACACCAAGTTGATCAAGATTTCGACTTGGTGGGGTTGGGTTTGCTGAGGAAGTCGAGAGAGTGATCAGAGTTGCAGCTGAGGGGCAGTGAATACAGAAGCAGAGAGGCAAAGATAGCACCAGGAGGATCAGCGCAGTTGCCGAGAGTAAGGGACACAAAACCAGCCAGGGGTTCACGCGGAGCTAGCCAGGGTTGACACAAAGGCAACCAGGAGTTGCGCAATGCCTCAGAGGTCTAGCATGGGTGACGCAGAGGGTCAGAGGGCTGACGAAGTGCCTCCAAATCCTGACGTAGGCCAAGCCAGAGTGACGTTGGGCAAACGCTAGGCCAGAAAGGGTTGACGTTATCCCTAGAGGCTAACGTTGGGGTTTCGTGGCGCAGATTGAAGCTATGAAGTTGTCCGAGTGATTATCCGAGGTTTCAACCGGAACATCTGTCTCCAACTGAAAGATACTACTGCCGAGACTATTCTTTGTTGGGTGAGCCAGTTTTGGCACCCAAATTGCATTCAAAAACTGCATAATAATAAAACCCTCAGATAGTTGCACCGGTTTTCCCACATTGGCTTTTTCCGGGGACATTGGTCCAAAAACAACAATGCCACTTGTGTGCTTGTTTTGTTTCCTTTAGTTGATGATCTGTAATGTGTTGAGCATGTACTTGTATTTATTTCCAGCATTTACATGGTAAATAACTTGTTAATTAATAGCACAAATAAGTAGGAATAAATCAGTAAAGTACATGAAAGGTCTCTAACAGTTAGACTTAGAAATTCCAACATGGTATCAGAGTGTGGTTGCAGATCACAGGAGAACTGAGGACATCAGCTGAGCAGAGCAGCAACAACAGAAAACAATTGTCCCGAGTGACAGAAGTTGTTCCTAACAGAGTAGTAGGAAGGAAGGGGTGACGCAGTCCCTGCATCATCAAGATTGAGCCAGGAAGAGGCCAGCACAGAGACTGAGGAGGGCAGAAAAGGCTCACACAGAGCCACGCAGAGACCAAGAGGGTTGACGCAGTTGACTAGGGGAGCACTTCAGCCAATGCCTAATTGCGCAGAGCCTAGGAGTTCTAACCTTCAGTTTGTTGGGGTTTAGGAGGTTGTGGGTAAGTTGCAGAGTGGAGCTGGTGGGGTACTGTAGTCAAAACAGTACCTAACAGGACAAGGCGAAGGAGGGGGGAGTTGCTACCAAGGATTTCTAGCCGAGAAATCTGGATTAGTGGTGCAGCTGCACTAAGGATAAGAGTGGGAGCATCTCGACATTGGCAGAAGGGTTTCCAGGAGGGAAAACGAGGCTCAGAGGGAGTTACACCGAAAACTTCCAGAAGTGAAGTAGAGAAGCAGCGAGATGGCAATGAATGGGGAAAGAGACCAGGACAGGCTAGACGAAGCCTCAAACTTCATAGTCTGGAAGGCCATAATCTTATCCGTTCTAGACAAGAATCGTGTCAAGCACTTCGCCTTGAGGACGATAGCGATCCCAGTTGACAACAACAAGTACAAGGAGGCAATGAAGAGGGCCAAGAGCATCATTCTTGACAGGGTAAAGGACCATGTAGTACCATATATTGCCGAAAAGGACACGGCAAATGAGATGTGGGAGGCCCTAAAGAAATTGTACCAACATACTTCTGTGCAGAGAAGGATGTTACTAGAAAATCAGTTGTGATCATACCAAATGCAGAAGGGAGAACAGATCGACACCTTCCTCGGACGATTGAAGGAGATCTGGGATCAGCTGACTTCGATAGGGGCCACACCGGATCAAGAATTGACGGTGAGAACAGCCCTGAACGCAGTCTCTGAAGACTGGGAGGTGTTTGTCCAGAGCATACTAGGCAGGGCGACCCTTCCAGATTGGGAGGAAATGTGGGCGGCTCTTTGCCAAGAAGAGATCAGAACGCTGAGCAAGGAGAGAAGCAGCCGCAAGGGGATCAGAATCAAGAAGGAGGAGGAGGTGGACGCTGCCCTAGCATCTGAGGAAAAGCAGGAGAAACGAAAGAACAAGGACCTCTCCAAGGTCATATGCTTCCACTGTGGCGAATTGGGTCATTATGCGACCCAGTGTCCAAGGAAGAAGAGCAAGGGAGAGGCCTCCGACACCAAGGCTGCGCTAGCAAGGGTAGAGAGGGACATCGAGATAGACGATGACTGTGCCATGAGTGCTCACACACCACTTGAGCGGAAGTGGGAGACATCGAGCTGTAGTTAGATGGACTACAGGCAATGAGGGGCAGGATCCTCGAGGTACCCAACCCCTTGGATTGTACCTTTGTTACAGGAGCCCCAAAGAGGAGTAGCAGCACTGACGAATGTCAGTAGAGACGAATGCAGATGGAGCGACAAAGGGAGCTACAGTGCAGGATTCCCAAGATAGAGTGAGGCAGTAGTGTGAGAAGCACGGGAGTGTTGCACCAGTGCAAGATGGCACAGAGAGGTGTGCAATGATGCGAGATGCATGGAATAGTTGCAGCAGCACAGAGGTTAGAGAGAGAGCATTTGTCAATGATAGAGGGAGCTTCAGCATCGGGAGTGTTTCTAGCCTGACAGAGATGTCAGAGTTGGGAGATAAGTTACTTACTTCTCAGTAACTGAGTTGCAGTGTAGCAGTTAGCACTGGCAATGCTATGGGTAGCACGATGCAACATGATGAGAGGGGTTGCAGTGCAAATGCAGCAATGGAAATGGCAGGACCATGGGCAGCAACATGGATGCAGAGGGAGTTGTCGTACAGATGCAGTAGTGGTAGTAGCAAGGCCATGGGTAGCAATACGCGATGCAGTAGTGCAGAGGATGTTGGGCAGTAGGCCTAGCATCAGCACAAGGACCGACGCCAGATGATCAGGGTGATACTCAGTGAGGAGTATTACTAGAGCACAGTCCTCGCTAAGAGGGAGCGTTGATTTGGGGTAGCATCGGATGTGCTCTAGCCGTGAAAATTGGTAGAGAGGCTAAGGCACATGAGATCTCCAATACCCAGAACTAGTTTGGGCAGATTCTAAACAGTTTGGGAGATATTAAAATAATTAATATTTTAATGGAGTTCCTAAGCCTAAACTTAGGGAAAATAAAATAATAATGTGTATTAATATAAAACTGTGTTAAAAGGGTCCAAAAGTGATGGATCAAGCTAGAGTTAATCTTAGCCGTTGATTAGGGACTTAATCTCGGTCGTTGATTTGTCAACGAGAAAAGTATATAAGGAGGCTTGAGGGCCACTTGGAGAATACACAGAGTTGATCAAGATTTCGACTTTCTGGGGCTGGGTTTGCAGAGGAAGTCGAGAGAGTGATCAGAGTTGCAACTGAGGAGCAGTGAATATAGAAGCAAAAAGGCAGAGATAGCACCAAGAGGATCAGCGCAATAGCCGAGTGTAAGGGGCGCAGAACCAGTCAAGGGTTCACGCAGAGCCAACCAAGGCTCACGCAGAGGCAGCCAAAAGTTGTGCAGTGACTCAGAGGGCCAGCGTGGGTGACGCAGAGGGCCAGAGGACTGACGCAGTGCCTCCAGAGGCTGACGTAGGCCAAGCCAAAGTGACGTTGGGCAAACGTTGGGCCAGAAAGGGCTGATGTTGTCCGTAGAGGTTGGCGTTGGGGTTTCGTGGGGCAGATTGGAGCTGTGAAGCTGCTAGAGTGATTATCTGGGGTTTCAGTCGGAACATCTGTCTCCGACTCTTCATTGTCTCTGCACAAGCCTCCTAGAGAAATCTTGGCCTCTCTATAAATGTATTTGTTGGAACTAGAAAACTTCCTCCAACCTCACTGTCCTTGCCCCTCACTGCCTCTGCTTCCTCACTAAAGCTCAAATTCTTCGACAACTGACTATTGCTACCCTAGAAAATCGAATTCTTCAAGTGTCTCTAGTGTGTTTGGAGTATTCTCCAAGTGCCCAACGACTTCTTATAATCCTCTGTTGGAGCACCAACAACCAAGATTAAAACTTAATCAAGATCTAGGATCATATCGAAGTCGATCGTTGTGAGTTTCTAGATTATTTTCACCTTGACTTAATTAATTCTGATTAATTAACTAGTTTTCCTAAGTTTAGGCTTAGGAAACATTTAAAAATAAGTTAATAATCTAATTAAGTCATCTCTAGGTGGAATTTCCAGAAACAATTTATGGGTTTTGGAGATGTCATTTATTCTAGCCTCTCATTGCTCACATTTGGTTCATGCATGTTCGTCACTTTACAGAAAAAGTGATTTTATTTACTACTGCCCTAAATCTATCTTAACATTGAATGCAAGTTACATAAATGTTCTGTTAAAATTGGAAACTAGGGCCAAACTCCATGTGGGTCATCTTATTAATGATAGCTGGTATTTTTCTTAGATCCTTCTCATCGAGAGGTGTAGGATTGATATAAAGATCATCTGATTCCGATAAGTATTCATGGAGATATGAATTTATTTGTGTTATGGGACAATTCGTCAAGGTCGGCCAGGAACCAAATAAACCCCACTTGTGCTCAATGTTTTAGTATAAATAAAGGAGGACTTCAAGTCATTTAGACACTCATCTTCTTGGGGATCTTTTCGTCTCCACTTGTCTTTGGGTTTTAGTGGGAGGAGAGACCTAAAGAGGATACGCTGCCCTAGAGGATGCCATATCCTATAAGCTGTCATGAAGGTGCCTTCTACGCAGCCCTAAAGGAGGAATCTTGGAGGTGCCCTAACTGCAGGGATACATGCCCTAGCCACATTCAAGGGAGGAAGAAAAGTATAAGCCCTCAACGTTGTCCAAAAAAGGCTTTCTAGTCTAAGGAGCTTCAATGAAGATCTAAGGAGTACTAGAGGGAGCCCTAGCGGCAGTAAAAAGAAGCCTACACAAGCTGAAGGATAAGCCCTCATACGCTGTCCTAAATACTCTAGTCGCAGGTCATGATTTGTTGTCACAAGTGATCCTAAAAACGCAGCAAAAGAGAACCTTGATCTGATGTTTGAGTGGCTCCTAATCCGCAATCCTTAAAACACCTAATTCGCTGTCATAATGGGGACTCTAGCCACTGTATTGAGAAGACTTCTATATGTTGTCTAGTGGAAGAATGAAGCCCTAGCAGCAGTGAGGAGACACACTATCAACCTAATTGGCAGCCCTCATCTAGCTTCTATTTGCCATCGTGAAAAAGGCCTTATACCCAGCGCTTAGCCGCAATAGAAGAGGCCCTAATCAGCAGCATACAAGTGGTCCTATGCTGCAGCAAAAGGAAGTATTTAATCAGCATTTAAGTCACATTGTTGTAGATGACAGCGTCACATATTTGACATTTGTTCTGGGTGTGACTGTCCAGCAATAAGGCTGATTGATAGACATTGTTTTCAAGGGTAATAGTTGGGTACTGTATGACAACCTTGCTTGCTGCTGTGCTAGGCTGCAGGCTATAGCCAGCAGCATATTGTGTTATAGGTTGCACAAGGATAAGGACTGAAAGTTAATGTGACTGCTTCCATGGTCAGCATGTTAGACAGCTTGGTTAGATGCAGCATGGTATTAGAGACAGCAGTGAAGTGCAGCATAGCAGTCATTGAGTACAGATCAGTGATGAGTACAACATTGGGTGCAGATCAGTGATGAGAGCAACTCAGTGATTGGAGCAACACAGTGACAGGAGCAACAACATGAAGTGCATAGCATGGTCATTAGGTCCAGCACTGTGATGATGAGTGCAGCATGGTGCAGCACGGTGAGGTGCAACAAGTGGACGAGCTGCAGCACAATGATAGGTGAAGGAGTCACCTTGGAAAATCAGTTGAAGCATGTCTTCCACTGATCTCATGTAGATATAGAAAGTCGAAGTGTTCACTTCTGTTGTAAATGTACTCTCTCTCTCTCTCTCTCTCTCTCTCTCTCTGTGCTGAACTATTGAAGAACATAGAAGAAGAATTGATCAAGGGTCCCCCACATTGGGTTTGTCCCTAGCTAGCACCACATTGTGGTCCTCTCTTGGCTTGTCTTCTGCGATTTATGTTTATGTTCTATCTGCAGTTTACTTTAATGCTGATGTGATTGCTAATCTGGAAAAGGTATTGAGCTAACTGTGAAAATTGAAATAAATTGCTCTAAGTATAGAACATACCTAAAATTATTCTCATTGTTTTAATTGCTATTTTGAAGAAGGATTGCTAAACTTTTGGAATCTAATATTTGCTTGTCTTGTGTAAGCTCTAAGAAATCTCTCTTTGCACATAAACTCATTCAAATTAAGAATTAAGTCTCATATTGGCATTTGAAGTACCTTGTTCCTCTTAAGTGGCAAATCTAATTGGTTTTTGAGTAAGTTGTTCTAATTGTGCATCATTGGGCAATTTGTGATTTTGAGCATTTCAGAATCTACTTGGTTGTTGTGACATCTAAGTGATATTTGCCTAAGAACTTCTAATCTAATTGAATAACTATTACTAATTGGAGATTGGCATTTATCTTGTTGAAAATATCTTTAGAAATCTCTAATTGTTTCAAAGAATAATCATTGTGGCATTGATAATCTTGCAATATTGATCATTGATATCTTGATTAAGTGCTTATTAAGTTATTACAGAATTTCAGCACATCCAGTAGTTGTTGGAATTTTGTATCTTGTGACTATCTTTGTATCTTATTTGCACTTGTAAAATTGGCACCTTGTCTAGTTTAAGATTGTCTTTCATTTCATTATTAAGTACTCTTGCTATAAGGTAATCAAAATTAAGTACTTAAAAAGCATTAACAATCTTAACTAAAGACTCAATCCATCTTGCATTGCACCCTAAGTTTAGTTGCATTAATAACTTACCTCCAAGCATAAGCTTGGTTGATAGACACCTAGGACCACCCTTTCTCAATTTAACTTGAGGGATTTAGCACCTTTCCAATAGTTAACACAGTGACCTTGTAGTTGCAGAGCCACAGTCTCTGTAGCGACAGAGCCATCGAATGTTTGGAACACAGGTGGAGGTATCGTTAACCAAGCCTTTGCTTTCTTCCCGTTGGCTTCCATCCCACAACCTACTCTAAAGACTAGTTTCAAACAGTTAAGAGAAAGGTCTTACTTACAATAGGCATATAACTAAAAGTAACCAAGAGTCTTGCATCACACCTAGGTCTTAGGATTTGCATAGCATATAGGTTAGTAAGCGTTCAAGCAGCTATTGTCCATCCGGTTACTTAGCATATAATTGATAATAAACGAGAAGTTGACTCCATAAGGCACTAGTCTCACATTTGATTTAATGAAATCCTTAAATCTTGCTTAAAATTAACCCAATAGCTAGGCCATTCAATCGTGTCTCCCGAACTTGTTGGTTGCCAACTTGTCGTTCATCTTCACCTTTCCATAGGGACTACCCCCATAGCCTGTTGTTGGGAGACAACTAGAACAGAGTGGGCATGGAACAGAGTGACAACCCCCGCCCTGAGTCGTTGTCGCAGTGCCTGTACAATCTGAGCGACAACACTACCAAAACAATCCATAAACTAACAGTACCATATGTTTATATGTTTCGGCCTATCATGAAACAATGAATTCTATTAGAGCCTTATCCAACTTTTGACAGTGATTTTATTATCAATACCAATATTTGAACCTCGTTCACAAACAAAGTCATGAACGAGATCTGTTTAGGCCTTGGTTAGCCTGATGTGAAGGATTATGTCTCATGATACTTTGTATCTTTGTTGAACAAATGATGAATATCTAATAGAAGAAGAAGAATTGAATTATGGGTTTTCCCCCTTGTGGGGTTTTGCCCTAGTTTTCAAGCAAATCCTGGTGTCTCTATTTGTGCATGCTTTTCCTCTATTGTTTCTTTATGTTCCTCTGCATCACTGATGTTCTTTCTACATAATTGCTATTATGGTTATGATGTCATGGGGTGAATGTAATCTGGAAGATGAATAAATTGATAAATGCAATTATCAAAAGCAAAGAACAATTCAACCCCAAGAAAAATTAACAATGTTTGGGTCTCTTATTTTCCCACCTCATGCCCTAATAATCCCACATATGATTCTTCCTATCTCTCCTTTCGGACTTGTTGCATGAATAATCATAGGGGCAGGTGTTCTCATATTCACTGGATAATTTATTGGTTGCATTAGCTCTACGATTACACTTAGCATTCACACAATGTAGCCATCCATGTTAGAGTAGGATGCATTGCATAATGATTCTTGCATTAGCATTTAATATCATATTATGTTATCATGCTAGATTAGGTGCATTTAGATTAGATTTGCATTCTAGAATAGATTTTATTTCCTGTTGCTTTTATGGACTAACAAAAACATGGGTAATCAAGGACGTTGTCAAAACATGTTGCCCCATTTGCTTTGTCTATGATGTGCAAGTAACAAGTATATGCGGTCCCAAGAGATTGTTGGTGTTCTCATGACCTCCTTGTTCGAGTCCAGCGTTCATGCACTTTACTGAGAACTCATGTCCTAATTGCAGCCAAGTGTTACCCACCACCAGTGGGTGACCCCTATAGCTGAATTTTCTCCTAGATTTGTCTTCAGCCAAATACCCCTTGTAGCCACTTGATAGCTCGATGTGCTATTATTTTCTACCCCCTAAGCCAACCATTGTGTGTCCTCGCTCCTCTGTACAAATGTATGTTTGAAGGTGGGCCATCCAACCCCGAAGGCATGGTTTTCATTATTTAATTGGGTGCTTATGTTTGCTTTATTTGGGCACATTTGGGCAAGGATTAGTGGGGGTACTCGATGGAAAGAAAGGACTTTGACTGTGCTCTTGCTCCCTTACCTCAACTTGGGGATTAATCTTGTATCCTAGTTCTGTAGGATCTCCTTTATTGGCTATTAGCCTTATTAGAGGCACTACATGGGAAACCATGATTTGGTTGTGTGGTCCTGCTTCCCAATACCATATATCTCACTTCCCTCCACTCATTACAAGCCCCTTTCACATATCCCCCATCTGGGTCCATATTTGTCCATTGGGTCCACACGGTGTTAGCCTCCCCTTCCCCTTGTCCACACCTTGGATCGAAACTGGAACGATGCCCCGGAGGTTGATGTAGCTAAAAAGAAAGATAAAAGCATGATATGGCCACATACAATAGGAAATATACCACAAAATGCAAAAGATGGTCAAGACAACAAAATTTAGCATGTGAGCAAAAGCCAAACATGAGCTCTACCCCCTATCATTATGGCCATCCCCTGGTTCCTAGGGCCCTTATGAGTGCCCCCTGCATCATTAAGGAACCCATGATTGTCCCAACCCCTCATGGGCGATGCATTGCCCCACCTTAAGGCGTTTTACTGCAAAAACTTATACATCATGCTCTCATCCCCTTTGGACCCTAAGCAATAAAAGGAAGAAAAAACAATAAAAGGCTAAAGGCATATGAAGAAGGGTGCAAAAACAAAGATTGGGGTAACTCATGTACCACGATTTCCCCCTCCTACATTCATACACCCAAGGTGTGGGCCTCCATCGTGGTTACCCTTGTACCATCACATGTGGCCTAGATCCTTCCCTCTGTTGATTTGTGTAGCTTGGGAGGTACTCCAAGCCCTAGTGTTCGAGGGCTGGAGAGAAAAGTGCCACAAGTAGGCTTGTGGGCTTGGAACCCAAGCTTGGGGTTTTGCACCCATCAGGATTTGGGCTAAAACCGTGACAAGTCTTCGACATGTGATGGATGAGGATGATAGCTCTCGGCGAAAAGATTCTAACGCAACGAGAATCATCCGATTCCAAGTTGTTGTTGAGGAGTTATGAATTTTTGAAGATAAGTGTGGGTGTGTGGGCTTGTTCAAGTCATCCTAATGTTAGCAGGTTGTTTGACAGGTTGGCAACCCTCTTAGGGTTGTTCATTGGAGCCCCATGAGATCCTATAAAAGAAGGTCTAATGTGAGGCTATTAGTATCATCCACGAAGGCAA
Source organism: Pinus taeda (assembly GCA_000404065.3). Lineage (NCBI taxonomy): Eukaryota > Viridiplantae > Streptophyta > Pinopsida > Pinales > Pinaceae > Pinus > Pinus taeda. The sequence goes on along the minus strand of APFE031216432.1, from coordinate 134,989 downwards.
CACATAGCTCTGAATTCAGATAGAAGACGAGGCAGATAGGACGCAAGGATAAAGCACATGTCTTAGGGAGCTGAAGTCTATTTTGTGTGCGAATTTCTATGAGAAGAAGCGGCAGCTCTAGGGCACATTACTTGGTGGCAAAGAGGTGTCAAAGAGCAGTTCTATCTCCCCAAAGAAGTTGCAGATTCAAGTGCAGATCCTAGCCGTAGGAGTAGGAGCTTCTTGGAGGCTAAAAGAACTCAGTCAAGGCAGCTAGGGCACTTCTATTGAGGGTTGCAGAAGAGCGGCTACTATAGCGTGGGAAACGAGGTTGTGTGGAGCCTTCTAGGAGTTGTTTGTAGGGTTGTTGCTTCAGCAAGGAGTTCGAGCATTTTCAGGAGTCTATACAAGTTTGTTTGGGCAACAAACGAGGTAAGGAGAACTGGTTTTGAGGTGGGTTGTAGATGACAGCAAAACTGTGGTAGGTCGCAGGCCTAACCACCTGAAAACAAGGGCAACGTGGAGAGGCTTGGGGGAGATTTGTCCCCAAAACAACAACATCGTTGAAGAAAAGTCTTCCTTGCCTAGGCCACAGATTATAAGGGTTGTTTGGTGAATTTGTTAGGGTTGTTGCAGCAATCGTGATGCCCTAACCAGTCACATTATGAACAGCAACGAAGGCAAACTTGGAGCAGCAGTTGCATGTGTGTTGGGTCTGTGATTTGTGGACCAGAACTTGGATCAGTTGATGGGCAACTTGAGGAGACCTTAGGAGTTGTTTGGAGGAGCCCACATGGACTGTTGGGAACCCTACCAAGCAACCAAGGTGACAGCAGACTCATCAAATGATAGGCAAGAGGATAGCAGCAGAAGGAGTTGCAGATGGATGCTTGTATGATGGGTTGATGGTGTCCTAGGAGAGGACAAGTTGTTGATGCCCAGATTTGTGCAATAGCTCCTCTATTGCAGAGCAAAGGGCAGAGATTGGTGGAGTCTGTGGGCAGCCATGTATAAGGATCTCCTAAGTGTGGAGATGCCCTAACTAAGTGCAGATGCTACAGCATGGACTTAGTCTCTCATGGTTTGTTGGAGGGCAACGTGAGAGTAGACCAAGTGGGAACGAGATTGGGCACTTATGGTCTACTGGAGGACAATGTGATAGTGTCCAAGTTGGAGCCGAAGTGCAGCACCTTGATGGACAAAGGTGACCGCTAGCCTAGCAGTTGATGAGCTCAAGGGTTGACGAACCAGAGGAGCAGTTGAGCAGCCCTAAACTGGTATGTGGATAAGGATTTCTACAGCAGATGATGGGAAGTCCTTCTATCCTGTGTTCACTATGGGAGATGGACATCTTGCAGTGATAAGTGGCAGCCCTTCATGCCCTATGTTGGTCTTCATCAAAGCAGCGCGGGAAGACCATAGTGCGTTGAAGTCCCTGAGTAGCTGAGGAGCAGCAGTGGGTAGTTGAAAGTTTTTCACAAGTGGAGTTGCGAACAACTCGACAGGAATCTCGATGTGTTGTGGACTTGATGGACGAAGGCACAACTAAAGAGCAGATTGGATAGCCGAGATTCAGTGGCGACATGGACTTGGAGCATTGATAGAGGCAAGAGCTGCAGATCGAAATCCGAAGCACTGAGGAGGTACAAGGTACGACCGAGAGGAGCTGAGAGGGCATGTGACAGCCAGATCATCAGATTATCTTGTTGAGGGCAAGTTGGTTGTCGATGGACTCACACCAAGCCCTAGTTTGTATTCTTGTACTAATGGATGTACGAGGGCCATTATCCCTGGTACGGGAGCCCTAAACTGTTGTATTATATGTTATTTAATATAACGAAGTTGGGTTGAAAATTGTAAAAAATTGTCTATATTATGTGCATGTGTGATTTACTACTATTTATATTCCGTTGTGCAAAGTAGTATTGTTGAGATTCTTGGTTTGGTAGCGTCAGAGATTTTAAGATTCTATCCTAGACCCAAGGTCGTGGAAATTCAACATGGTATAAGAGCATATCTGAGCTACTTTAAGGGACAGTGAATCAGAGTGTGCACAGCGAAGCAACTCAGAGGGAGTTGTCGGTGTCTAGATCATCGAGCGGAGGGTTCAGCTGAAGACATGGAGATGTGACCTTGACTAGCTTGGCAGCAAGATTGACTAGGAGTTCTGGTGGACTGGTGGTGAGCCTGGTGAACAATAGTTTATTGTAGGGCAGATAGTTGATCATGGACTTTCATTGATTGGTCATTGATGGTTGGGACGAATCAAGGATTTCTTTGGCATGGACGAGATCAGGTTGATCGAGATGGCTTCATGTGATGGACTACAGGCTGGTAAGATAGAGTCTTCATCGAATCGTGATGTTGCATATCTGAGACTGGTGGGATTTGCACGTGTGGTATTTGATCCAGGAGGATGAGTGCTTGCAATGCTAAACCAGTGGAGATCGTGTAGGCTCAAAGGGAGCAGCCCTATGGAGGTTTAGGATCTTCAAGTTCGGATATGATGAGGCAGAGGCACTACCGAGATTGCCAGATTCATTCTATAGGATATGTTGCAGTGATGGATGCGAGATGGGCTAGTGTCATTGTCGGATGATGATGGTTACCTCCTAGTCTTGGAAGTGTGAAAATTTCTAAACAGAAATTCTATTACTGCAACAACTGATTTATTTCACCTACTTATTATTCCAAATAAGTTATTTATGAAATCTCTTCAGTAAATATTAAAATAAATTCTACTGCAGATACCACATCATTATACAGAAATAAACATATGCACAAGAATCAATCACAGCAACACAGTTATTTTTGGACAACTGTCCCCGAAAAATCCCAATGCAGGAAAACCGATGCAGCAGAGGACGGATTTTATTGATCTTCAGCAACAATCGCTTTTACAGAAAAAAATTACATAGACACTGGGAGAAAACACCTGAAACTTTTCTCCGAGACTTTCAAACACCCTACAGAGTTTCCTTTCTCTACTGCGTCAACCCTACGTCACTTTGCGTGGCTCTGTGTAGCTCTCATCCCTCTCTGCGTCATCCCTACGTCTCACTAATCTGTGTCTCCCTCTGCGTTGTCTCTCAAAGTCCCTGCATCACTCTTCTTAGCTCCCCAAATTGCTACTAATCCCCCTCTTCCTCCACCCTGCAACTCTCCCTCTGAAATCGCTCTCCTTCTATTTGAGAATCGATTTTCTTTGAGAGACTAAGTATCTGCTGGTGTGTCTCCAAATGACCCTCAAGTCTTCTCTTATACTTTTCTTGTTGATGAATCAATGGCCGAGATTAAGTCCCTAATCAACGGCTAAGATTAAAACAGACTTGATCCTCATCTCTTAGAAGATTCTCATCCTTATCTTTATTAATACTCATTAATATTTTTATTTTCCTAAGTTTAGACTTAGGAACCCATTAAAAATATTAATTATTTTAATAACTCCTCAGCCGAATGGAATTTCTCAAAACGATTTCTGGGTCTTGGATATCTCTTGCACTTTAGCCTCTCCACCAATATTCATGGCTAGAGCACATCCGATGCTACCACAAATCTACAGGAAGTACCTCCCTCGTTAAGAGGGAGTGTTGATTTGTGTAGCTTCGGAGGTAATCTAAGCCCTAGTGTTCGAGGGTTGGAGGGCAAAGTGCAACAAGTAGGCTTGTGGGCTTGGAACCCAAGCTTGGGGCTTTGCACCCATCGAGATTTGGGCCAAAACAGTGACAAGTCTTCGACATGTGATGGATGAGGATGATAGCTCTCGGCGAGACGATTCTAATGCAACGAGAATCATCTGATTCTGAGTTGTTGTTAAGGAGTTCTGAATTTTTGAAGATAAGTGTGGGTGAAGATGTGGGCTTGTTCAAGTCAGCCTAATGTTAGTAGGTTGTTTGAGAGGTGGCAACCCTCTTAGGGTTGTTCATTAGAGCCCCATGAGATCCTATAAAAGAAGGTCTAATGTGAGGCTATTAGTATCATCCACGAAGGCAACACATAGCTCTGAAACAACACATAGCTGCAAGAGGAGGAGCTCAATGGAGGCTAGAAGAACTTGGTCAAGGCAGCTAGGGCACTCCTATTGAAGGCCGCAGAAGAGAGGCTACTATAGCGTGGAAAAGAGGTTGCATGGAGCCTTTTAGGAGTTGTTTGTAGGGTTGTTGCTTCAACAAGGAGGTTGAGCATCTTCAAGAGTCCATACAATTTTTTTTGGGCAGCAAACGAGGTAAGGAGAAATGGTTTTTGGGTGGGCTATAGATGACAGCAGAACTATGGTAGGCCGCAGGCCTAACCACCTAAAAACAAGGGCAGAGTGGAGAGGTTTGGGGCAGATTTGTCCCCAAAACAGCAACATAGTTGAAGAAAAGTCTTCCTTGCCTAGGCTGCAGATTATAAGGGTTGTTTGGTGAATTTGTTAGGGCTATTGCAACAAGCGTGATGCCCTAACCAGTCACAATATGAACAGCAGCAAAAGCAGACTTGGAGCAGCAGTTGCATGTGTGTTGGGTCTATGATTTGTGGACCACAACTTGGATCGGTTGATGGGCAACTTTAGGAGACCTTAGGAGTTGTTTGGAGAAGCCCGCGTGGACTGTTGGGAAGCCTACCAAGCATCCAAGGTGACAGCAAGCTCATCAAATGTTAGGCAAGAGGACAACAGCAGAAGGAGTTGCAAATGGACTCTTGTATGATGGGTTGATGATTTCCTAAGAGAGGACAAGTTGTTGATGCCCAAATTTGTGAAATAGCTCCTCTATTGCAAAGCAAAGGGTAGATTGGTGGAGTCTGTGGGCAGCCATGTGCAAGGGTCTCCTAAGTGTGGGGATGCCCTAATGAGGTGCATATGCTACAACATGGATTTGGTCTCTTGTGGATTGTTGGAGGGCAACATGAGAGAAAACCAAGTGGGGACGAGATTAGGCACTTATGGTCTGCTGGAGCACAGTGTGATAAGCGTCCAAGTTGGAGTCGAAGTGCAGCACCTTGATGGACAAAGGTGACTACTAGCCTGGCATTTGATGAGCTCAAGGGTTGATGAATCAGAGGAGCAGTTGAGCAACCCTAGACTTGTATGTGGAGAAGGACTTCTACAATAGATGATGGGCAATTCTCCTAACCCGTGTTCATTTTGGGAGATGGAAATCTTGCAGTGATAGGTGGCATCCCTTCGTGCTCTATTTTGGTCTTCATCGGAGCAGCACAGGAAGACCATAGTGGGTTGAAGTCCCTAAGTAGTTGAGGAGCAACAGTGGGCAGTTGAGAGTTGAGAACAACTCGACAAGAGTCGCAATGTGTTGTGGCCTTGATGGACGACGACACAACTAGAGAGCAGATTGGATAGCCGAGATTCAGTGGCTAGATGGACTTGAAGCATTGATAGAGGCAGGAGTTGTAGATCGGGAGCCAAAGGACCGGGCAGGTACATGGTACGACCGAAAACAGCTAAGAGAGCATGCGACAGTCAAATGGTCAGAGTATCTTGTTGAGGGTAGATTGGTTGTCGATGGACTAGCACCAAGCCCCAATTTGTATTCTTGTACTAGTGGATGTATGAGGGCCATTATCCCTAGTATAGGAGCCCTAAACTGTTGTATTATATGTTGTTTAATATAACAAAGTTGGGTTGAAACTTGTAAAAAGTTTTATATATTTCGTGCATGTGTGATTTATTGTTGTTTATATTTCGCTGTGCAAAGTAGTATCGTTGAGATTCTTGGTTTGGCAGCATCAAAGATTTTAAGATTCTATCTATAGTAGACCCAAGGTCGTGGAAATTCAACACCCTCTTTGTTGATTTGTGGTAGCATCGGATGTGCTCTAGCCATAAAAAATTGGTGGAGAGGCTAAGGCACATAAGATCTCCAAAACCCAGAAATTGTTTTGGGAAATTCCATCTGGTTGGAGAGATATTAAAATAATTAATATTTTTAATGGAGTTCCTAAGTCTAAACTTAGGGAAATTAAAATATTAATGGGTATTAATAGAAAATTGGGTGAGAAGGTTCTAAATGATGAGGATCAAGCCAAATCTAATCTTAACCATTGATTAGGGACTTAATCTCGGTCGTTGGAGACTCAACATGAAAAGTATAAGAGGAGGGTTGAGGATCAGTTGGAGATACACTAGCAAATACTCGGTATCTCAAGGAAAATCGATTCTCAAAGAGAAGGAGATCAATTTCAAAGAGAGAGTTGCAGGGTGGAGGAAGAGGGTGAATTAGCAGCAGTCAGGGACCTCAGAAGAAGTGACGCAGGGACTCTAAGAGAGAGCGTAGAGGGAGAGGCAGGGATGATGCAGAGAGGGGCCAGAGCTGTGCAGAGCCACGTAGAATGGCGCAGGGTTGACGCAATAGAGAAAGGAAGCTCTCCAGGGTGTCAAAAAGTCTCGGAGAAAAGTCTCAAGTGTTTTCTCCCAATGTCTATGTAAATTTTTATGTAAAAGTGATTGTTGCAAAAGATTAATAGAACCTTCCTCCGCATTGGGTTTTTCCAGGGACAATTGTCCAAAAATAATTGTGTTGATGTGATAGATTCTTGTGCATATATTTGTTTATGTATAGTGATATGATATCTGCAGTAGAATTTATTTTAATATTTACTGAAGGGATTTCATAAATAACTTATTGGGAATAATAAGTAGGTGAAATAAATCAGTTGCTACAATAATAGAATTTATGTTTAGAAAGTTTCAAACTCTTGCCCCCACTCCATTCCATCATTATTTCACATGACACCTGCCATTTGATGGATGTACCATGGACCTGTCACTCCCTTAGGGGTTGAAACCACCTAATAGGGTCCTTTATTAGCATCCCTTGTTAAAGAAGGTAACACCTATACATGTTCAAAGCCTATTTGGAAGGGCATGCCACTATGAAGTATCCATTTTTGCCACTCATTAACATGCTTATTTACTCAATTACACTAATGAACTAATGTGCTTAAAGGTGAGGAGACACAATGGATCTTATACTGGATTGCAGGTGGGTTTCCATCTTGGACCTGGCCTCCCCATAAGGGATCCAAGCCCCCCATAGGGTCATAATGGCACTTCTAGAGTGAGTGCTGGGAGTCATGGGCCTCCATACTTTTAGAGCATTAATTGCCACACCATGGGCTTTTTCAACACCACCACATTGCTTGTTCGTGCCCCAGTTATATAGAGATGACCATGCACTTGGACCATGTTGCCTAGCTAGCTACACATTACACCCAACACTTGCCAGTTGATATAGGGCCCAGAGGAAGTTTTGTTTGTCTCGGGGAGAAATGGGAGGGCATGTGTCATCTTCTAGCGCTCATTGATGGAGCATTGGCTTGATCTTGGGCCATTTGAAGACCCATGAGACCCATTTGGAGCCCACAGAGCCCAAATTGGAATTTGGAGATGTTTTGCAGCATTTAGAGGGCATCCCCCTCTTATCCATTATTTTTGAGGTGCTCACACTCATCCCCAACATATCAAGCCTCAGTGCTAGCATTGGAAAGCACTCTGCATTAATTACATGGTCTAAAAGAGAAATAAAATAATAATTGACGTTAAAGTTATATTGGTTGGCTCGTCAATAAGGGTTTGTTACCTTGTTTTAACACTTTAGGGGCTTCCTCATTAGAAATTCTAACCTATGAGTCTTGTACAAATATGAGAGGCTCACTCACATTTGAGATCATCACACTTTGGATTTTTGGCTTGCAACTTTGTGGAGTGATTTGGATGAATCTAATGCATTTTGACGTTTGGAAAATTCTGTTTTCTCTCTTGGAGCTTCTCTTTGGCAATTTGATGGATGGATATATTCATCATTATCTTACCAGTGTTGTTTAATGCCATAATTGTGGTCTAATAAATGTCTAATGCATGGAATCTTGTCTATGGTTTTTAATGTGTCCTAATTTTGTTAGAACATTGAAGCTATTATAAGTTTTGCATGTGTGACTCGTGGATAATGAATGTTTCTGGAGGTTTTTTTGTATATTATATCCATGAAACTCCATTTATTCTTGCTAGCAAAGTATAATTTCCTAAAGTAGCTATGAAGTTGCCTCCATTAGGGCTAGCGAAGCTACCTTTAGGTCTCCTTAAAGAGCAAAGTTCTCAAATCAAGATCATTTTTTACTCCAATCCTCCCAATTGCTAGGCACTGGTCTTAGATCCTTGGTGATCACATTATACTTGAGAAATCATTCTTCTTTCACCTTTTCATCGCCCTTTTCCTCATCCCCTTAAGGATGAGAAAGCCTCCATAGGGCTTGGTGCGAATTTCATTAGGAAGGAGCTTTTACAAAACCATTTGGATAGTCTTCTGTGGTGGTGTTTCCTCTAGCTCTCCTCTTGATTTGAGGCAATTCTCACAATCAAATCTCAATATAATTGATGCCCTAGCCATCACACCAAGTGGGAACCCTAGGTGTTATTCTTCAACTTGGGGATTCTTGAAGGCTTGGGCTTTAGTACTTGTTGAAGTATATCAATCATAAGCCTTTTCTCTTATTAACCTAGACCTTGGATGGACTTCTATCTCGTCAAATATCTCAACTAGGCCTCGGGTAGTCTTCTTTCAAGGGGTTTCTCTTGGAAATTCCCCCTGGATTCTCCCAAAGCTCTTGGTTTCATTGAATCTTTCCATGGAATGAGCCACCTTGCCTCACTTAAAACCTATCCTAGGAACATCTATCACAAGTGAGAGATATTGGGACTACTCTCGTCGGTGAAAATCCGAGAAGAGAAGGGGACATAGGTTGTGGTGAAAGTGGGCCTTTATCCCAGAGTGTTGTTGTGCCCTCTAGATTTAGCCTATTTACTAGGCCTGCTAGTTTGTGCAGCAACCAAGCCTACATGAATCCCAAAAATAAAATTATTTTATTTTATTTTCCATAATTTTTCTAGGCCGATTTAGGAGGCCTCCTGGCATGTGGGAATACCTCCCAATGCTACACAAAAATCAACACCTAGTTCTCCAAAAATGGCACATCTCCCTATTAGCTTGGAAATCCTTCAAAAAGCACATGACCCCAAAGTCACAATTTCCTACATAGCATAGCCAAAAGATTTAGTTCAAGCTTGCATTTTCATGCATGTAATTCACAGAGTTCAAAAATAATATTATCACAAAATTGTACGTAAAACATATATATACCAGTGACAAAGAGACAATACAAACACCAAAAAAAAAGAGAAAAATGAAAAATGTGTGTACTTTTAACAACAAAATAAGTCCATAATACTCTCTAAAGGTGAGCTTTATGTGACCAAGATATAGAAGCCTTCAGATGTGAAAATATCTGAAATGGGTGGTGTGGGCTGAATTTGAACAGGGCTGCTAAGGGATACCATGGGCAGGAAGGAGAAGAAGAACGGATAGGTATTATCATAGAACCATCAATTAGCTGATCTAATATGAAAGGAACCATCAGGATGGAATTTATTTTTTATTAATCCAATCCTACATGCAGCATATATATTACCTGGAAAGAAGCAAACATGCTGAATATTTCATGCCCTCTTTGTTTTGCTACCACATGTCGTGTTGAAAAACTGTTTCCATCACGAATCCGATGAATATGATAGATAATTGGCACTACAAGGAAAACAAATACATATGAATACTATGAAAAGGCTTTCACAACATGACCAAAACAGTGAAAATTTCTCAACTTTACTGAAAATTTGCAAGTCCAAATAATTCATTAAGGAAAAACACAAAATAATTAACTTAAAATTATAATTTAAATAATATATCTTATTATTTGAAAAATACATCTTAATGTTTAACATTAAAAATTATTAACAAAACAACAAATCAAAAAAAGGAAGGGTATATACAACAGATCATGTTAACCCCCCCAGGTTGGCACACAGCAACCCAAACAGAGAGGGAGATTTTCTAGTGACACTTAAGGCAGGTTTTCCTATATATTCACTGATTTCTACTGCTAATTTTTAAAGTTTACATCTGTTGAGATTGGTAGCTTGGGAGGTACTCCAAACCCTCGGGTACAACTACAAGGTTGTGGAAGAATTTGACCCACATGGGCTTGGTGGGCAAGAGTACCCAAGCTGTGGGCTTTGCACCCAAAGTTGTGGGTGTGAATCCATGAGGAGTTTTGGACACTTGGCACTTGGAGATGATAGAGCACCCTATGAGGAGCTTGGGGCTGCTTGTAGCAGCAAGAGAGGCCTTATAGATTGTGAGATAATAATTTTTTAGTGTTTTGAGTGGGCTTGTGGCACAAAGAACAAGTCAGCCTTGACTTGACGAGGTTCCCTTAAGGGCTAGACGTTGCCACAAGAATATTCATATAACTAAGAGTGAGGAGGAGCCTCATTCTCATCAACACAAGTGCATCTTATCAAGTGAAAGAGCAATCTGAGGCAACCAATTTCTACACGAGCAATCTGAAGAGGAGAAAAGGTCAAGTTTGTGTCTCTTTCTCATCATTTGATCTGCCGAGGTAGGAAGGAGGCCAGCTGAGTTTAGTAGGAGAAATCTGGGTGTGTTTTTGGCATGTATCTCTCTGAAATTAAGGGCCACAGAAGTCTATTCATAAGAAGGTAGGCCAAGCTCCATTGTAGCGGCTTGAAGAGGGTCAAAAGCCCTGTTTTGGAGGGCCAAGGGTTCAGGATCATAGCTGAGGGAAGGCCAAACTTGATAAGGGACCTGAGCAGAGATTTGGAGGGATGTTCGGCCTGTTTTGAGGTGAAGGAACAGTCCAAATTAGAGCAGACTGGGAGCCCTAACCAGAGGGCAGATTACCTCAGCACTGAAGCTCAAATCCGTGGAGAATTCAAGGCAGCAAAGGACGTCTTGGACAGGTATGTGATTATCTCTTTAATATTTGATGAATGCTAGGTGTTGAAGTCCAGATTTGGGCAGTTGTTGGACATCTTTGGCTGTCAGGAGGGCAGCAAGTAGTTGTTTTTTGGAGCCCTAAATGCAAACCTTGAAGGACTTTAGGTCTGCTAGGAGAGGCAGATTTGGAGAAGCTTGGGGACTGATGAACAAAAGAAAGCAGCCAAGGGAGCAGTTTGTCTAGCCCAAGTTTACTGAAGAGAATGACGTCTTGCAGTGATAGAGAGCAGCCCTCCATGCCCTAAGTTTGCCTCATTGAAGTAGAACAAGAAGGAAATAGAGGGAAGAAGTCCCTAGGAGTTGAGGAGCAGCAGTTAGGAGTTATTCACAAATGGAGTTGTTGATTTGTTGATTGACTAATGATCAGCTAGAAGGCGGATTGAAGCCATGTTCAGAAACCTAAAGGAACAGGATCATTGATAGAGACAGATTGGTGATGCTGCAAAAATGGGAGCCAAAGGACCAGCAGATGTGTTCATCAATCGTGGACTAAAAGGGCTACGGAGCGCCACATCAACAAGTAGGTCAAGTGTTATCTTGTTCAAGGTAGATTGGTTGTCATTGTTGTTGACATTGTTACCCACCATTTTGTGGGTAATATCCCTAGGAGAAAAATTTCCTCAGTCCCTAGCTGGCAGCCAGTAGCCCCTTGCAGCCACCGATTAGCTCGTTGTGCCATTTCTCTGCCACCTGAGCCAGCCATGTGGTCCCTCACCCATCTGTCATGATCATATGTTTGAAGGTGGGCCTCTCGAACCTAAAGGTATGCCTTGTCATTTGGGTAATTGAGTATTGTAGTTTACTTATCATGAATACTTTGGGGCATGGATTAATGGGGGGATTCAGCGGAAAGAGTAGGCTAGGTCTGTGCTCTTGTCCCCTAGACCTCTTTTGGATGTTAACCTTAGACCCTAGTCCTGTGGGATCTCTTTTACTGGCCTTTGGGCTTTAGGGATGGCACTACGTGAGAAACCCTGATTTTGGTTACGTGATCCCCCTCCCTCATCCACATATATCATTCCCCTTCCACTAATTATAACCCCATTCATCATTTCTCCCACTTGGGTCCACATAGGGTTAGCCTTCCCCTTCCCCTTTCCCACAGCTTGGGTGGGGCCTGGAATGATGCCCCAGAGGTTGATGCAACTGAAAAGAAAAGTAAAAGCATAGTTGGCCACATTCAATAGAAAGATGCACCACAAAATGCAAAAAATGACCGAGACAAACACATTTAGCACGTGGTAAAAATCCAATACATGAGCTCTACCCCATCATCATGGCCATCACCCTGGTTCCTACAGACCTTAAATGAGCCTCATTTATCATTCAGGAACCCATGATTGTCCCAACCCCTAGTAGGCAATGAACTGCCCTACCTTAAAAGTGGTATCCACTGTTATATCTTACACATCATGCTCTTATCCCGTGAGCCCCGCGCAATCAATTAAAGAAAAATCATAAAAGGCAAAAGGCATATAAAGAAGGGTGGAAACATCAAGATTGGGGCACCTAATGTACCATGATTGCTCCCTCCTATACATTATATACCCAAGTGTGGGCTTCCATTTTATTAGCTATCCTTGTACCCCAACATGTGGCCCAAGGCTACCCCTTTCATTCCCTACTCCATTCATCTTTTTATCACGTGCCACCACCCTTTACCTTGGACATGTCATCCCCTTTAAAAGTAAAAACCACCTAATAGGATACTTGGTTAACCCCATTTGGAGCTTAGAGACATTAAAACATGCCAAAACCCACTATGGAAGGGCATGCCATTATGAAGTGCCCGCCTGATGTCCATGGTTTGTAAGCTCTTTTACTGGATTTCCTTTGATGACTTGTTGTACTGGAAGGCTAGGGGATGCACTAGATCTTATGCAGGATTGCAGATGGTCTCCATTTTGGGTTTGGTCTCCCTATACAGGGTCCTAACCTTCCAAAGGGCTACATTGGCACATGTAGGATGTGCGTTGAGAGGCATGGGCCCCCACAACAGTAGACAACACTCCATGGATCCCCATAGATGTTTAGAGATTGCTCGAGATTCACCTAATGGACGAGTAAGATGCACCTGGTTCACCATGGCCAATCGGCCCCACAGTTGTACCATGCACTTGGCAGATGACCCAAGACTCGTATGCTAAATAGAAGTGATAAGGATTCATTTTAGCATCATCACTTGGTTTGGACTTGTATCTCTTTAGAGATTTTCGCTATTCCTTCTCGGTGGACGAAATTTTGGAGCATGGAATTAATTTTGATGTTTGGATTATCTATTCTTGTCTTGGAGATTCTTGATTGGCAATTTGTTGATGATTGGATATACTCTCTTACATGTAAGTACAAATTTAATGCTATTCATTCTTTTACTTTGTCACATCCATTGATAATGGGCTTTTTGCTATACAAGGGCTAATTGTTGCATGCATTATTACGAAATTGTGGAATTATTGTTTCTAGATAGCATCTCTCTATGTATGGGCCATGTAACTGCCGAAACTGCTGGGAAAGCTGACGTAGAGGGCAGAAGAGGCTGACACAGTCCCTAGAGGCTGACGCTGGGGTTTTTAGTGGGGCAAATTGGAGCTAAGGAGCTGTCGAAGTGTTTATCTGGGGTTTCAGCCAGAGAATCTGTCTCCAAAGGAAAGGTACTACTACCGAGATTTTTCTCTGTTGCGTGAGCCGGATTTGGCACCCAGATTGTATTCTGAAACTGCTTAATAAATCAAACCCTCAGATAGCTGCACCGATTTTCCCACATTGGGTTTTTCCGAGGACATTAGTCCAAAAATAACGGTGTCATTTGTGTGCTTGTTTTTGTTTCCTTCAGTTGATGATCTGTAATGTGTTGAGCATGTACTTGTGTTTATTCTCAATATTTACATGGTGAATAACTTGTTAATTAATCAGAACAAGTAGGAAGGAATAAATCAAACAGTAAATGGACGGTTTCTGACTGTTAGACTTAGAAACTTCAACATGATGGGCTCATCATTCACGACCTTGATGTAGAGATTTGGATCAGCAAAACTCTTCACGAACCCAATTCTAAGTAGATATGCATCCATCCTTGCATACCATGCCCTAGGTGCTTGCTTCAAACCATATAGGGCCTTCTTAAATCTGCAAACATGAGAGTCCCTGCTATTAACTTCAAAGCCTTCGGATTGTTCGATGTATACTTCCTCATATATGGTCCCATTCAGAAATGTGGTCTTCACATCCATTTGATGGATATTCCAACCCATTGTAGAAGTTAATGAAACCAAAGATCTAATAGTAGTGTGCCTTGTTGTGGGAGCAAAGGTTTCTTCATAATCAATGCCTTCCTTTTCAGAGAAACCCCTTGCAATTAATCTTGCTTTGTACTTGTTTATACTTCCATCAACAGCATGTTTGATCTTATAGATCCATTTGGAGGTGACAACCGATTTGTCACTAGGTCTAGGAATGATTTCCCAAACCCCATTCTTCATGATGGATTGATATTCTTCCTACATCACTTTCTTCCAAACCTCTTGATGAGCAGCTTTCTTGAATGTAGATGGTTCGACTTCAATTAACTTCGTCATATATACAGCATAACCAAAATATCTCTTCGATCTCTTACTTTCCCTGAAGGTTCCTTTCACAACTTCATGTCCTTCAACGTCTTCTAATGTAGCTTTTAACCAATTTGACATGTTCCTTGTGGTTGCGATGACCACCAATTGAATAGGCTCACTTGGTCTCTCTTCTTCTTCTTGATTTGTAGTAGGGTTTTCATGATGAACTTCTTCTTCAAATATGGGAACTTCTTCGTCATCAAAATCAAGAGGAATATCATTTGATTTCTTGTATGCTTGATTTTCATCAAATATGACATCCCTGCTTACTTCAATATGTCTTCCTTCCTTAATGTAGATTCTATATGCTTTTGAAGAGAGACTATATCCAACAAATATTCCCCCGATACTTGTAGATTCCAACTTCTTTCGCTTATCCTTTGGAACATGGATGTATGTTGGACTTCCAAAGATTCAAAGGTGATCCATACTCTACTACTTTCCTATCAATACTTCTTCGGGTGTTGTATTATCAAGACTTTTATGAGGACTTCTATTTTGAATGTGTTGTTGCACGGATCGTCACAACAACGCTCAGATCAGGGGCTGTCACTCTGATCCCCGATCTCTCCGTTTAAGCCTGTCTCCCGCGACTAAGGGGGGTAGACCCTGTAGGAAAGTGGAAGACCAACTGTGAACCAGTTGGTTTGGGTGACACGAAAGGACAAACGCACTTAATGGGTTTGTTTGATTTTAATGGACCAGTGCCTTACGATTATGTACTGTATGTTGCAGAAATGTAAACCGTACACAGCAATCATAACAATGCAAGATATCCAGTAAACTCACGATGTTTTTAACGATGATCTGGCAATTTAAAAAAAAATAAACTTCGAAAGACACAACCATGTAAACTTGCACATTAACCAGACATTATATCCAAGCATGCCACATCACATAAAAGCTAAACATTAATCAAAATTTTAGCCTCAGCAAGAAGAATAGAACATGATGAGTTCCCGAGCTAAGACTTCATCTGGCAAAATATTTCCCAAAATTTTTT
>APFE031216432.1:102527-116423 GCA_000404065.3 Pinus taeda | reverse complement strand
TTTTGAGAAGGTAGAGCCATGTCTTTCTAGAATGGTCATCAATGAATGTCACATAGTAGAGATGACCTCCATGGGCGCACACACATTAGAATGAGATCTAATATCTCTTTAGACCTAGTTTCACTATTCGGAAATGGCTTTCTTGTATGTTTTCCAAAAGAGCATCCCTTGCACACACCTTCATGACCTAAACTTCATATTGGGAATACCATGAACCAATTGACTAAGAGTAGGGATGACCTTATAATGTAGATGACCATACCTCCTATGCCATATCTCAATGGCACTAATTTCCATATGAACCAAAGCTTGAGTAGGTGGTGTAATGACTCCATAAAGACTTCCTTCATGAACTCCAATAACCCTAGCTTTATCAATGCTAGAGTATTTTCCCCAAACCAATACTTTTCCATCAACAAAAGCAACTCTTTCCCCTTTATATTCTAAACAAGAAATAGAAAGCAAATTCTTTTTCAAACCTGGAACATATAGAAAGTTGTTGAGGTACATCTTCGATCCATTTTCCAGCTTCAACGATGTTGATCCCGGGCCTCTAACAGCATAGCTTTTGTTGTCACCCAATTCCACTGCATGAGAAGATGGTTCCTTCGATAGTATATGAAGTTGTTTACTTTCTCTTGTCATGTGCCTTGATGCTCCACTATCAATGATCCATGCATTGTCATCATTAAGAGAACATGTAAGGGCAGCCAAGAATCCTTCCCTTTTGACCTTGTTGAATAAGTAGTAGATGATCACCTTGATCCAACTTCCAGTAGTGTTGATACCCATTCTTATGTAGTTCATCAGATAGGGAGAATCCATGCCAACAAAGTGATCTTCGACTTTTCCTAACCTTAAAGTTGATACCATGTTGGAAAATCAATGCAAATAGATTAGGGTTTGATTCTCCTTACTTGATAATTGCTTGTGAGTTATGTTGGCTTCTTTTACTTCTTTATTATCTTATCTTTCATCAAGAAATTACCATATTATGTGTGTATGAAGATCACAAAAACAACAGACACCAAATGTAGGCATTATGCCAGGGAAAAACCCTCATTGAGCGGAAAACCCAATGAAAAATTATTTTCCTTTCAATAGTATTCTTTGGGACTCTTCTCCCTAGACAAAGACCGAACCTTCCCTCCACACCAAGTCAGCCTCCCAGATCTTCGACCTCTTTCCAGCAACACTTACTTCCTAGCAACTTCGACTATGCAACAACTTCCGGCATCAGGTAGCAGCAGAACTTGGAAGACTTCGATCTTCGAAACTAAGGCACGAAACAAAGAGAGAGAGGCACCAAAAGTTCGATTTTCTTCTTCTCCTTAGACTCCACCCAACTCGCACTTCCTTTTGCTTCCTTAGACCCACTTCGCACTTCTCCAACTTCTTTTGAGATATCGAACTAGCTTGAGATGATATGCTCCAAATGAATTCAACTTGCTTCTATTTATAGGCTTCAAGTGAGGTCGAATAAGTGTCCTTAGGCCAACTTGATCTCTTCTAGGCCGACTTGGTGTGGAGGATACGTAAATTGTATTTTACTCTATAGTAAACTTTTTTACATGATTCAAAAGCCCAAAAAGGGTCTCTTTGAATGTACAATGATTCGATAAACTCAATATTAATCCTAGGAGTCCAGAATGGGGACTTTGACTAATATAATGATGACCCAAGCATGAAACCCATGCTTTGATAAGTCATGATACAATAATAATAAAAAAATCATTTTATTCTTTTGACAAGTACATTTTATGATGACTCAAATACATTAATGAAGACCAAACCTAGTTACATTTTCCAACAGAGGCAAGGATAGCAACCACATATAGCATGCTGAATAGAGATTGTGAAAAGGTAGTGCTCTCTCATACAAATTTCCAATGAGTTAGATTAATTTTCTGGCTCAATATCAGAAACACAAAGTACATAGAACTGTAACAAATTCAAACCTTTTTTGAAACCAGGCTAATGCAGCTACTGAATTTCTAATTGCCTTTGCAAGCAAACTTGCTATCCAAATAAAAGGCAATAGTTTCATTAAAAATGGTAAGGGTCTAAACTCATCCTTAATATTAAATATTATTTTTCAAACATTCTATGTTCTTTTATTGCCTCCAGTGCTTCCTTTACAAAGTGATTAAGTTTGAATGTGAACAGACATAGAGTTGATGATTCTGCAATATCAAATTTCTTGCAAGGGGGACTGTCAATGAAACAATCAATGTGATAAACGGCACACCGCCATAAAAGGTCTTATTTGCATTAGCATAAAGAATAAATAAAACATGCTTACAGTTTACATCTCCAGTTCTAAGGAAATATGAATGTAGGCTATGAGCGAGCATAAGGGGATCCACAGATTTGCTTGCTGCAGCCAGTGCCTGCATTGTGACATTTAGTTGACCTTAGCCTTCTTATTATAGTTCCAACTGTTTCCTCTAATATTATAAACTGGAGAAATTAACTATGAGAAAAAAAAATGCCTTCCAAGATATGCTGCCACCTCGTATTCATCATACATTTCTCTCAAAAAAAATTGTGCTTCACGTAATCTTAAAGGAATTGTATGATATGTCCAAATCAGCTACCATAAAGAGACAAGGCATACAAAAATGTTAGTTTCCACTTACCCATCAGCATTATCTTTTTGAATATCTATAGGTGTTAAATTATGGTATGTTCTACGCTTAAGAGCAATTTACTTCAAATCTTCTTATTAGCCCAATGTCAATTTCTAGTCTGCAATCATATTAACATGATAGTAAAATATTGATAGAACATAAATGAAATCAAGAGAAGACAAGCCAAGACAAGAGACACAAGATGTGGCGCCAGCCAGGGACAAACCCCAATGCGGGAAAACCCTTTGATCAATTCTTCTATATTCTTCAATAATTCAGCAGAGAGAGAGAGATAGTACAATATCACAAATCTGTGATTTACAACAACAGTAACGAAACCCTTGAACAGCAATGACAAGGTTGATCAATCAGCTCCCAAATACAACCTAGGAGAACTCAACCTCCAATAGCAGTAGATAGCAGCCCAACCCAAAACAGTCAATGGAAGGAGGTCAAAACTGCAATCAATGCTACAGCAATACTGCAGCCAGCCCTAACCAGTCAACGTTGTCCCAAAGATGTCCTCCAACAGGTCAACGCAGATTGTCCAGCAATGCGGCCCACACAAATCCGCAGTCAAGGGAGCCTATACGCTGGTCAATGCAATCCTTTAGCACCCAAAACAAAGTTGCTACACCTTCCTGCGTCCTCCTACATCCCCTGCCCTAACTGCGTCCTCTTTCTTCTTCCCACGTGAAAGAGTCTTCTTCCTCCTTTGGATACCCAAGAAACAAGGAGAGAGAAGAGATGTGGAGATGAGATGAGTGAGTTAATGCCTCAAGGTCTCCTCTACTTATATGCCACGTTCAGGCTTAGCTGGGGGTGTGCAACACTATTTTACTTGTTGGCCGACCTTGACAAATTGTCAAGAAATACAAATAAATTCATATCTCCATGAATACATGTCGGAATCGGGTGATCGTTAGATCAATCCTACACCTCTCGACGAGAGGAAGCCAAGAAAAATATCAGCTGCAATAAATAAGATGACCCACATGGAGTTTGGCCCTAGTTGCCAATTTTACTAATAGGTCATTTGGTTACATTAGAATTCAATTAATAAAATTAAAATAAGGTTTTGCATCACTAGTTTAGTTTATAGGTTCATGATCCTGTCAGATGAATTCAAGAGCATTCAAGCACAATGCAATCAAGCTTGTAAAGTGCTCGAGATGTCCAACAATAAGTTCCAAATGGTTCGAGCAGAAAGATATACTTGCTGCAAGACCAAATATTGCTTTTTGTCTAAAAACGGCAGTTCTATAAGGTCAACTTTTATAGACCATATCTCCCTCAATATTGCTCAAAAACTCTATTATAACCCCCTTTGGGAAATCTCACAATTTTCTTTTAGATGGAGCTAAAGGGAACTCTATCAGACATGTTAACACCCAAAATGATTTTCTTCAAAATTGATTTTGGGAATCGAATACTGGCAATTCATGGTTACATTCTGAAGTAAACTCAACATTATTGAGTTCACTATTTATCATCATTGGTTTGTTGTTGATTTTTGTAGCCTCGGAAGGTCTTCTACATTGGCTTTCTATCTTAGCATGTTAGAACATATTTGATTGCCTCTTTAGTGCTTGCTTGGTGGAGTAAGTGATTTTATGATTTTCTTCCTAAGATTAACTTAGGAAAAGTATAATAATTAATTTAATAAACTATTGTGGGCTTTTAGGTCAAAGTTGTAAGGATAGATAATAAAATTATTTAAGTGACTTACACATAATCTTAACCATTGATCTCAATTGAGGCTTAGGCTTTAATCCTAACCATTCATCACAGAGGAGATAAGGGTTAGGGGTTTTGGCTTAATGAAATTATAAAATAAGCCCAAGGGAGAGGTGAAGATACATTATAGTTGAGGAAGCGATTTTCTCAAGAGCGAGAGGCTCGATTACACCTAAGAGAAGTGACAAGCAATGCAGCAGGGAATTTAGAGAGAAAATTTTAGGAAAGCGAAAGCTGGGCGAGAGAAAGGTTGAGTCAGCTAAAAAGGATGGCCAAATTATTGGAGGAGGGCTAAAATATCCAGAGGCCGAATTTCTCAAGTGCACAAGGGCCATACGAGGGAAAGGAGAGGGGATGAATTGCTAGTGTGTGACAAGAGACAAGAGAAACCAAAGATTAGGCCAGTGGCCAAGGCAAAACTCACAAGGGGAAACCCAGTGATCCTTTCCTTATAGAATGAATTCAACAAGAGATACACAAAGTCAAGATGGCTAACCAGCATAGAAGACTAGCTCAACCTCTCACCAAGAAACCAAGTTAGTCGTCCTCAATCTTATTGAAATCAAATAGATAGAAGATGCTTGGCTTTTGCCCAGAGATGACCAATGGAAGTTCAATCTTCCTTCACATAATTTCGGCCCTTTTCCATGGGATATGTCCACAAGAGTCTTGTTCTTCTTGCATAGAGATGTGGCCTCCAAATTCCACAGAGATTCGGCCTCTGACATAGAAAACAATCATAGAAAAACCCTTCCCTTCCAAGAGTTTTGCCACAGATGTTTTCGAACCTTCTAGTACAGTAATTACATAGAGAAATTCAGTCTTTTGCTTCAGGTAGGTGCCACAGGAACATGTATTGATCCTGACCTTCTTTCCTTGCTTGCATGAGGATAGAACCAATTCTATCTTTCTCCATCTACATTCGACCTCCTTTCATCTTGTATTGTAGAGATATCTTCCTTGAGAGATGGACTATTTGAATTGCCCTAAGGGAGGATGAGTAACTTATTTTTATTGGATGAGTAACTTATTTTTATAGTCTTCTTTGAGGGTCGAATGGGTGCCTTAAGGGGCTGAGCCGACTTGTGCAAGAGGCGGGCCGACTTGGTCTTCTTGTGGAGGTAAACCATAATTTCAAAATTCAAAAATTTCCTTCTTGAATATAAATAAATAAATATTTTTTTTCTTGCAAGCATGAAGAACATGCTTCATAGAAATTTTATTTCACAAATACAATTCATATTCGAGAGCATGTTATTCAAATAATTAATTATTTTTAATGGTGCCTAAATTAAAACTTAGGAAATTAAAATAATTAACATGAATTAATGTAAATATGGGTGAGAAGCTTCTAAGTGATGAGGATCAAGTCTAATTTAATCTTAGCCATTGATTAGAGATTAGATCACGACTGTTGATTTCTCAACAGCAAATGTATAAAGGAAGGCTTGGGGTCAATTGGAGAACACACCCAGGGAGAGCAACACTTCAACTAGATTGAAATTTTGGGGCGTGGTTTACTCAGAATTTTGGAGTAAGCTTCTAGTGCAGAGAGGGGCAATTCAACAACGGGTCTTTCGTCCAAGGCCAAGAATACATAACAGAGAGGAAGAATAGCACCAAGGAGAGACAGCGCAACTACAGAAGGGTGACACAGAGGCTGGAGGGCTGACCCAATCACACAGAAGCAGCGCTGGGGTTTCTATGAGGCAGATCGAGCATCAATTGAACAGATTGATTTCAGAGCCGGGAAGGCTCACCGGGAGGATGACGCAGCTCCTAGAGGAGGTGATGTAGTTCCAGCGCAGAGCTGGGAGTAGCCATCGCTACACAGCACTTGGGGCAGCGCAATCACCTGTGGAGTTTGTTCATCCAATTATTGGATCCGCGAAAATATCTATTTCGAGATAGAGGTACTTATGACGACTTTATTCTTTGTTGGGTGAGTCGGATTTGGCACCCTAGTTGTATTCAGAAATTTGCATAATAATGAAACCCTCATATCTGTTGCACCGGTTTTCCCACATTGGGTTTTTCCGGGGACATTTATGTTGAAGAATCTAGGGCTAATGTAGTCAATGTGATTCTTCTTCCATTATACCTATTTGTGATGTATTTTGTCCTTAGATTATTACCACAATCTTTTGCTTATTATCATTAGTGTGTGTGTTTCTTCCTTCAACAAATAGTTATCAAAGCAAAGAGACAAGAGCACAAGATATGGCATTCTGCCAGGGCCAAAACCTCTCCCTCCTAGAGAGAAAAACCCACACAAAATTCTTCTTATAGAGATTCCTATTGATGAACACCAAGACCATGACTCTTGACTTTTTGAGCCACTCCAAGACCAACACAACAATCCTCTTCACTATTGTGTTTATCTTCATCACTTTTGTTGTACCAGGGTCAATACTATTGTATCACTAAGGACATGATAACAGCATTGTCACTGAAACAATGACTGTTCATTTACTGAGATCTGTTACACCCTTCACTGAGATCGTAGTTGCATTCTGGAGATCATCTTTTGTGTCTTCACTGAAATCATCATCATACCGATGAGATCTATATGTACATATATCCATGAGAATTGCATTGATAACCTTTATCATGATCAAGACTTCAGGACTATGTTATTATCAAGCTCATGATAGAGATTGAGATCATGACAAGTCATGACGTGTTGTTATGGGGTCATATCCAAATGTGTTACTGCAAAGATATGTCGAGAGTGTAGCCTTTCCATTCACGAGTATGCACTCCCTTAAGAACCGAGATCATCATCATGAGACTGTCATTACAGTAGTACTATTTCAAAGTAAGATGAGATTATATCCTTCCATCCATAAGTATGTCGAGAGTATATATCATAGCGACATCGTTTATCTGACTACATTGAATCTCCAGAGTGAGTTGCCCATAGACTGTGTTACATGATTCTTCTTCATCACATAGATGTCAAGAGTAATTCCTTCATCTACATGATGAGAGCAAGCCACGAGACAGAGCTTTCATCGAGTACCGAGACAGAGCTTTCATGAGATCGTACATCGAGATTCTGTGTCATTTTTCATATTGCCAAGATCATGCATTGAATATGTCACCGAGATGTTATCCCTTTCTATAACTGATGAAGTTTCAGAGTGATCCAGCATCATATCAATCAGCATTGTCATAGTGCAAGGCCTTGACTAACAGCTCCATCTCTCCACGAGACCATGAGCTACAATGCTGGCGAGACCAATGATTTATAGACACCTTCATCATTGTTCTCAAGGTGCATGCCCACCCGGGTGTTCACTGAGTATGACCTTCTAGGACAATTCTTATCTTGGGTTCCCAGCCCTCAAAGAATATCGGTCCTCTTGCCTACTCTTTATCTTGGATCTCCTACACATACTCAAAGAGTATCGAATGACAAATGATTATCCAACCCTCCATTCTTTCTTCCTAGGTGAAGACAAGAATGATGTGTCTATCATGTGGCTACATTTCCATTCATGGCCTTTATCTAGACTTATGGTTGTTAGTCCTGGTCTAGTGCATGACACATGAAATAGAAAAACCACAATTGTCACTCCTTTGTAATCGGGGGTGACCTAATTCAAACTCCCTCTTAATCAAGGACCTGTCAGAGCTACCTCTTAGCTAGGGACTCTTCTATATCTCAACCACTTCTTCATGGGTCCTTCAGTTGTTTGATCAAATCTCTCCTTGATGTCATGAAATTTAGTTGAGCTTCTTCCGTGTAGGGCAATAGCCATCCATCACTTTCCTTCTTGGTTTGTTACGTCATTCATTTCTTCATGGAAAGTGGCCTTCTTGATACATATTTGGAACCTTCATCATATAGCTGCTTCTTCCTCATCATGTTTCTTTTAGGAATTCATCCACCACATGAATGCTAGTTGTACTTGTACTTACAACTCTTTGCCAGTAGCTCTACATGAACTCATCCAAATATTATTGAAGAAATCAAAACATCAAATCAAATCAAATTGTACCTTTAGAGATGGCTCTTCATCATGACATCTACCTGTAGGTATCAATATCCTGCATACATGTTGACACATCTCCCAAAGATATCCATTGTCAAGGGTGTTCATCTTTTTCAGGCTTTTATCAGAGTCTTCATATCTTTCTAGGAGATTTCCTAGTCAAATCCTCTTGGTCTTTTGGAGGTTTATCGCCTTCATCATAATTGCATATCTCACAATCTCTTCCTTCCCCACACATTCCATTTCCAGGAGCTTTCAATCAAAGTTTCTTAGTCAACTACCTCATACTTCATATCAGGACATATTATGTTGATTTCATCTAGTGTGACTTATGCCTTTTTGCATCCTTTCAGAGGAGGAGACCCTTTTCATTTGATCATGCTTCTTAAGATAGAAGTAACGATCCATATTATCTGCCACCATACGACATGATATTATAAAATTTAAACATAAGCATGCATACCTCATTTTACCATTAGGTCATCTAGACTCCTTCTAGCAACTTTCTTGATTGAAGTCTCTTCAACCCCTTGATCAGCTTTTCCTCTTATGTCATCACCATCCATGAATTCCATAAATTGGAGTTCTTGATGAAGCACTTGCTTCTTCTCTAGATTAGTGAATCCTCCAATAAGGATTCCATCAGAGAATCCTGAGGATCTTGCATATCCCCATCTGGCAAATATTTCCTTCTTGATGTATGATGAGACCTGTCGTGGATGGCTTCTTCCTTTCCTTCAATGTCCAATGAGGTTCCTGCTATATCCTTTAACGTTTAACTGTCGTCGATGTTTGCTCTTCATGATTCCCACGAACTCTTGCTTCCAATGCTTTCATGATGCCATGATGCATCTTATTATCATGATCATATCTAAAGATTTAGGAGCTTATGATAGGACCCTTTTGCGAGGGAGATCATCTACTCATAGTGGAGATTTGTTGCTCGCTCTTTCCTTGGCCCTTTTCTTCAACTTCCTCCATCTTTCCGGTGATATGAGCTTTCTTTTCACAATCTATCCATAGTTCTTGTTTTGTCTTACTTGAGAATCAGACTTTCATTTTCCTTCTACAAATGTTTGAGTCCTTTATTCTTTAACATTTTTGTCTGCAACTTATCTTTCTCTATCTAACATAGAGACCACAAATTGTTGAATGAGGTCACCTTCTTGTTTATAGACATTTGTTACCTTGCTTATCTGTTGGAACAATGATGATTACCTTATCTCTATGAAGTTATTCCTTCATTCTTTGATGCTAACCATTGAGTCTATGTGATATGACCTTCTTTTCACTTTCAAGGAATATATCTTTTAGTATTTCATATATATATTATATATATATTTATATATATATATTACATATGCCTCCTCTTTTGCTACATAGGCATGGGATGACCTTTGAGTGATATCCTATGAGTCTCTTGTTGTATTTCAAACAATGTTTGACTTTCAGAGATCTTTCCATAGACATCAATGACTTCTCTTGTCTGCAACTTACCTTTCTCTATCTAACATAGAGACCACAAATTGTTGAATGAGGTAACCTTCTTGTTTATAGACATTTGTTACCTTGCTTATCTGTTGGAACAATGATGATTACCTTATTATCATCTTTCCTGGATCTCTATGAAGTTATTCCTTCATTCTTTGATGCTAACCATTGAGTCTATGTGATATGACCTTCCTTTCACTTTCAAGGAATATATCTTTTAGTATTTCATATATATATATATATATATGCCTCCTCTTTTGCTACATAGGCATGGGATGACCTTTGAGTGATATCCTATGAGTCTCTTGTTGTATTTCAAACAATGTTTGACTTTCAGAGATCTTTCCATAGACATCAATGACTTCTCTTTTCTATGAGGATTATAACAATCCTTCTTATTCTATGCAAGGAATTCCGATGACTTGTTGACCTATAGATCTCCTTGCAATCACAAAGTCATTTTACCAAATTGATTAATCAAAAATACTTACTTGATTTGTGAAGACAAAATCTTCACCTTGATCATGTTGATAAAGATTGACGAGGGCTTCTTTCTGAATGATCTTCTTCTAGGGTGAGAAAATGATCCTTGCTTTCTTGAAGATGAT
Organism: Pinus taeda; assembly: GCA_000404065.3. Taxonomy (NCBI): domain Eukaryota; kingdom Viridiplantae; phylum Streptophyta; class Pinopsida; order Pinales; family Pinaceae; genus Pinus; species Pinus taeda. The sequence continues at coordinate 105,959 of APFE031216432.1, read as the reverse complement.
GACACTGTTTTCTTGCTTTTATGCTTTGCCTTGTAGATCATAATTGCTTCTAGGGTTTTGACTTTCTCCAAGCTGATATGATCTTCATTTTGAGATCCTTTGAGCTACCTTGCTTCGTGGACAATTTGATGAGTGTCTTGATGGCCTTATGATGACGCCTATGTAGACACGAGCTCTTGTTGTTGTAGGCTGCTCTTTGATCTAGGGTTTGATCAAGATTAAGGTTTGATTCTGCAAACTAGATCTTGATGTTCTTTAGCTTGATATGATGCCTTGCTAGAAACTTGATCCTTGAATGTCTCTTTCCTGCCCTTCCTTTGACTATAACCATAGCTTTGATACCATGTTGAAGAATCTAGGGCTAATGTAGTTAATGAGATTCTTCTTCCATGACAACTATTTGTGATGTGTTTTGTCTTTAGATTATTAGCACAATCTTTTGCTTATTATGATTAGTGTGTGTGTTTCTTCCTTCAACAAATAGTTATCAAAGCAAAGAGACAAGAGCACAAGATATGGCATTCTTCTAGGACCAAAACCTCTCCCTCTTGCAGAGGAAAACCCGCATAAAATTCTTCTTATAGAGATTCCTATTGATGAACACCAAGACCATGACTCCTGACTTTCGGAGCCACTCCAAGACCAAGACACCAATCCTCTTCAGTGTTGTGTTTATCTTCATCACTTCTGTTGTACCAGGGTCAATACTATTGTATCACTAAGGACATGATAGCAGCATCATCACTGAAACAATGATTGTTCATTTACTGAGATCTATTACACCCTTCACTGAGATCATAGCTACATTCTTGAGATCATCTTTTGTGTCTTCACTGAAATCATCATCATACCGATGAGATCTATATGTACATAGATCCTTGAGAGTTGCACTGATAACCTTTATCATGATCAAGACTTCATGGTCGTGTTATTATCAAGCTCATGACAGAGATCGAGATCATGACAAGTCATGACGTGTTGTTGTGGGGTCATATCCAAACGTGTCACTGCAATGATATGTCGAGAGTGTAGCCTTTCCATTCACAAGTATGCATTCCCTTAAGAACCGAGATCATCATCATGAGACTCTCATTATAGTAGTGTTGCTTCAGAGTAGGCCAAGACTGTATCCTTCCATCCATAAGTATGCCAAGAGTATATATCATAGCAACATCGTTTATTTGACTGCATTGAATTTCCAGAGTGAGTTACCCATAGACTGTGTTACGTGATTCTTCTTCATCACATAGATGTCGAGAGTAATTCCTTCATCTGCATGATGAGAGCAAGCCCTAAGACAGAGCTTTCACTGAGTACCGAGACAGAGCTTTCATGAGATCGTACATCGAGATTTTGTGTGTCATTTTTCGTATTACTGAGATCATGCATTGAATATGTCACCGAGATGTTATCCCTTTCTATATCTTACGAAGTTTCAAAGTGATCCAAAAATTCATGTTCCTTGATTATTCTAGTTGCATATATATAGTTCGCTGACCATATATGCAAGCCGACATGAGCCAGTGAAACTTTGCGTCCTTCTATTGAGCGAACATGTCATCTTTTTATATACTTTGACTTGACTATCTTTCTCATCGTTTTTGCAGGCAGACTTTTCTTTGGAGGATGACGCTTGTCTTGGAGGGCTACTTGACACTAGGTTGACCCACGTACATTACATAAATGCTCAAGAAGAGCTCTTTAACACGATTTTGACTCTTTGACTTTCCTAGACCTATGGAATGAGCAAGAAACTCATTCATATAATTTACAAAAATAATATCTTTTTCTTGACAAGTACAAAGATCATAATTACGTTGACAAATACCGAAGCTAGTTACACTTTTCTTCAATAGTTTAGTCAAAAAATAAGTGTGTTCTTTGTGTGGTTGTCTCATTTATTTTTGCAGTAGTACTTCATCTGTATATTGGTGTAGGCTGCGGTGTATTTGCATTAATATTTTCTGAATATTTCTGAAAATAACTTGTTAAAATGAAGAACACAAGTAGGTAAAGCAAATCAGTTTACTGCAGCATGATTTCTAATTTGTTAGATTTAGAAGTTTTCACAATTCCCGCATGACTAAATGAGCATCAAGTCAACCATAGATGTATTTATGTAAATTTTTATTTTACTAAGACAAGTCGGCCAGCCATTGAAGGGATGTGTCCTTGGGTTGTCACACCCATTGTTTTAAAACTAGAACTGGTGACCGAACCAGTCCACCTAATGAACCGGTTTACCGACCAGAACAGGGGTTCAAACCAGAACTGGTTAGGTATAAACGAACCATTTTTAGAAAAATACATTAAATAATTAATTTTTAATGAAACAAAACTATTTTTAAGATTTAAAACCATGATTCCAAGCCAATAGAGACAAAATATGCAAAGTTTGCTCATTTATATACCATGTAAAGGTGAATATATCAAAATGGCACCGAATGCAATACATATCATCGACAAAATAGTAAAATACATAAGCAATGACTCAAATAAACAATTTGTTTGGTTTCCAATTTTATTGCCATAAAAAACCCTTTATCTCGCACTGAATCACCACGATGAAAAGATATGGTTGTACATTAATAATGAAAAATGGTTCACCTATCTCCACCATGTTTGGCTCTCTAAGATCATCAAAGATAGACCCTACAATGCTTTCTTTGTGCTTCATGAGATGGTCTTTGACGCTAATTGGAATTGGAGTAACTGACTATGCCAATTAGACATTTCTCTATTAAACTCACAATATCCATGTTAGAGATAGGATCTCCACAAACAAACCAGTAATACAAATGCCATCTATGCCTTACAATAAAAAAAGTGTCAAAATCCTCATCCTCTTGGTCATCATGCTCTTCATTACATGAGGGAACGATAACACCTAAAATGTTTTCATCTTCAGGGTTCTTCTAAAACAGTGCGAAACACGCATATGGAATTCCAAATGAATTGATTGAATTGATTGAGCAACAATACTCAATAATAATACAGAGATATTTACAAAGATAGAAACATCAAGTTTCTATGTAAAGAATCAGTTTCATCTAAGAAACTACTAAAGGAAGAAAATTAGCAACAGCTAAAAGAATGAGCATTAAACTAAAATAGTATTATTCTAATACCCTCCCTTAATGCTCAATCTATTTACAACACCAATAGACCCCCTGAATTGTACAAACTTAGCAGGACCAAGAGGCTTGGTGAAGATGTCTGCGGGCTGCTCTGTTGTGGGAACATATCTCAACTGAACGGATCCGTCTTCAACAAGTTGGCGAATGTAGTGGAAATGAGTTTCCACATGTTTTGTTCGTTCATTAAAGACGGGATTTTTGGCAAGTTTGAGCACTCCCTGATTATCACAAAACAAGGAAGTAGGACCTGTCTGGGAAACATGCATATCTGCAAGCATACGTCGAAGCCAAACTG
>APFE031216432.1:72773-102064 GCA_000404065.3 Pinus taeda | reverse complement strand
ACAACCACAAACAAGATATCATCATCAGTGTTCTTGATATACAGATTTGCATCAGATGGGCTTCGCTGAAAACCATGATCTGTCAAGTACTGATCAATTTTCATGTACCAAGCCCGAGGAACTTGTTTCAATCCATAGAGAGCTTTAGCTAATCTACACACTTTCTATTCTTGACCGGCAATCTTAAATCCTGGAGGCTGTGTCATGTAGACTTCTTCCTGTAAGTCACCATTTAGGAAAGCACTTTTTACATCCATCTGATGAACTTTCCATTTGAACTGAGCTGTTAGGGCAAGGACAAGCCGTATGGTACTCATTTTGGCTGTAGGAGCAAAAGTCTCCTCATAGTCAATGCCTTCCTTCTGTGAGAATCCTCGAGCCACAAGACGAGCTTTATACTTCTCTAGAGTTCCATCGGCTTTGTATTTCACTTTATATACCCATTTGCAGCTAATGGGCTTTTTCCCTTCAGGAAGATTAGAAAGGGTCCATGTGTGGTTTTTCTAAAGACTCTGGAATTCAGCGTCCATAGCCTGTTCCCACTCAGATGTACCCTTAGCCTCTGAGTAAGTTTGAGGCTCAAAGATACTGTGTAGATTAGCCATAAGAGCAAAGTTTACTGTAGACTGTTGTTTGCTCTTTTGTCTAGAAGTGCGTCCTTCAAGGAGTTCATCATCCCGGAGATCACCAATGGTTTTAGCCCACCATTTTGGCCGAAGAGTAGAGGAACCAATATCAGGAGGAGAAGAAGGTTCAAGAGCAATAGGAGCAGCAAGAGAAGGGTTATTTTCCGGAGGAAGCTCAGGCAGTGTATTATCAAACATTGACACTGCATCATCCCTCCCATCAGGTGGACCTACCGGAAGAAGAACACTGTGAGGCTGATCTGTAGAACACTGCTCAGAAGAAGAAGACTGAAAGAATCCTCTGTCTTCATCAAATACCACATCTCGACTGAAGCTAAGACGACCAGTGGCAATATCTATTAGTCTATAGGGCTTGTGATGATCATTGTACCCTGTCATCATGAGTTTCTGGCTTTTGGAATCCAACTTAGAACGCTTAGCAGCTGGAATCCAAACATATGCAATTGAGCCGAATACTTTGAGGTGACTGATCTTAGGCTTACGGCCAGACCACGCCTCTTCGGGAGTCTTCCCTTTAACAGCCTGAGTGGGTGATCTGTTAAGAAGATAGACAGCAGTAAAGACTGCTTCAGCCCAAAATTTGTTTGGAACACTCTTGTGTTGTAACATGGAGCAAGCCATTTCAACAACTGTGCGGTTGCAGCGTTCAACAACACTGTTCTGCTGAGGAGTGTAGGGTGTAGTGAACTGGCGTTTTATGCCATGAGTATCACAGAAAGTGGAAAAAGCAAAAGAACAAAATTCCCCCCCGCTATTTGTCCTAAGACTCATGATATTATAGCTAGACTCTTTTTCAACTAAGGTTTTAAACTTTTGAAATATACTAAATGCATCAGATTTATATTTTAGAAAATATACCCACATCTTTCTACTGAAATCATCTACAATAAGCAAAAAATATTTGCAAGCAGTGATAGAAGATGTATTCATAGGACCACAATTATCAACATAAATTAACTGGAGTACCTTAGATGCGCGCTAGGATTCTCCATTCGTGAATGAAGACCGATGTTGTTTGCCAGCTTGACAAGCGCCGCATACGCCCAACTGCTGAGTGTGAATATCAGGTAACCCTAACACAAGTCCTTCCCGAAAGAGCTGACAGAGATACTGCATGTTTAAGTGACCATATCATTGATGCCATAGAGTGCTGATGGGAGAAACACGAGCTGCTAGAGCCACTTCTGGAGAATCACCAGTGTCAAGAAGCCTGTATAAACCATGATCTTCTAGGCCAACAGCAACTGTAAGACTAGTCTCCCTATCGATAATAGAGCATTTGTGCGCTCTGAATACTACATCAAGCTGAGGAGAGTTCCTCATAATCTGACTGACAGACAGCAGATTAATTTCCATACCAAGAACATAGTATACATTCAAGAAGATGAGTGTGCGGCCACCAGACTGGATTTGAACTGTACCTCTGCCAACCACTGTGTATTGTTCACCTCCGCCAAATACCACGGAATCACTGAAAGGTGAGAAGTCAATAAACCAGTCACGCTTGTGAGAGAAATGACGTGATGCACCAGAGTCAATGTACCAGGCAGAAGATGGAACATGATCTAAAGACCTTTTAGTCATAAAGGCACAGAAGGCAGAATCTGTCTGCTCTGAATGTTTTGCAACATTTGCTGTCTGATGGAGCCCTCCCTGTTTCTTCTGTTGAGAAGCAATCCTTTGTCGGCAATCTTTCTTTATGTGGCCAAAATTGTGACAGTAATTACACTGCACATTTTTCTTTCTAGCAGGATCAAAACGCTGAGAAGAACCTTTCTGCTGAAAGTACTGAGAGGATTGATATTTGGCTGCAAAAGCATTTTCGGAGGGGGCTGACGCTGCACTACTACCAAACTGTTGTTTCCAACGATCTTGCTGCATGAGTTTGATACATAATTCTGGAAACTTCAGATCAACATTAGTGGCAGTAATGTTGAGTGTTTCTATGAAGTGCTCATAAGATTTTGGTAGACTTTTCAGAGTGATGACTACCATATCTTCTTCCTCCATGGTGCGACCAATGGCTTCGAGCTGATCTCGAATGTCTTTAATCTTGTTGAGATGTTCCTGTAAAGAAATATGTTCGTCCATCATGATGGAGAACAACTGATTTTTGAGAAAGAAAGCTATGCTCTTGTCAGATGTCTCGTGCAATTCTTTCAACTGTTGCCAGATCTCGGCAGATGTCTTGCCAGAAGGAATCTGTGGTAACTGATCATCAGCCACAAAAAGCTTGAGAAGCATAACAGCCTCTCGATTTCTATCATTAAACTTATCTTGATCGGTACCAGCTATACCGGGACGAGTTTCTTTGCCCAAAATGAGCTGATCAAGACGCCTGTATTCAAAGACGGTCAACATTCTTTGTTTCTAGATGTTATAATTGTTGCCATTAAAGCATAGATTGGCTTCTAACATCAGATTGGTGAGGGAGGCCATCTGTACGTTTCTGGAAAACTGATCTGGACAATTCTGCCTCTTAAATCAGATCTTGGCCACCAACTTGAAGAGATAAATGTTGTCAATAGGATCAACCAATAAAAAGAAATAATGCCAAATACTCCAATATGAACAGAGGTGACTCAGCACCTGACAATGACTGATTTCGATCTCTCTTTTGGTGACAAACTCAGCCTTTTAACAGTGGAAAGATTTAGCTCCACAAAATTCAGCTAACAGTACAGCGAGAAAAAAAAATACGTGAAAACTCCTTGCAGTCAGTGGCAGTCAATACGAATAGGAAGAGACATGAAAATGTATCTATGAGCCAGTCTTTGTACTGCAAATGAAAATAAAACACTGCGTCTTCAAGGTTCACGCTTTGAAACCCTTGGGAGTTACGAATAATACTGATCGATTGAAGGCCCGGGACCAAAATTTTGGCTGAAAAATATCCGCAACAGAAGAAACTATAATAGTGAATTTAATTTCTCGGAATAAAGGTTCTGTGCTCGATTGTCGGGCCGAAAAAAAATGAGCCTTCCTGTGCTTGCTCCGGAAGCCAGCTAAAATGAAATACAGCGTAAATTTATTGGCGTTATGGCTCAGCAGTCGTCTCGTCTTCAACGCCTGCTCACGCTCCTGGGTATTGGCTCGACGCAGACTCGGGTTTTGACTATCCGCAGGAATCTCTGCTGACCCACGGAGGCTTGAACCTGGAACCTCTAAGGATTTGAGTCCACACTTTCAAGGCGATAGTCGATCGCGCTGCCACTCGTAAAATGGTAGACTTCTTTCGATCACCTCATTCCGCTTCTGCTCGGACTGCACAGTTGGTTGTATGCTTAGAATGATCTTCGAAGTCCTGAGTTCGGCCTTGGCCCACCGATTTGCGTCAATTGCCGACGGATGAGGGTTAGCTAAAGAGGCAGATTCTTCCATTAAAATGCCGTTTCCCACCGGGCTTTTACGTGTGAATTGTTGTCACGCATAGCGTCACCGGGTCGCTAAAACCTATCACGCACAGTGTCACCGGATCGCGTCACTAGAAATTGTGGCTTGTGAGCCCAGCGTGATCAGAAATTCCTACACGAACCACATACATCCTCCAGTACAGCGTGAAAATGGCGATGCTTAATGTCCACTCAGTAGAATTTCAAACCGAGGGTAAGAGTCCGGCGGATGAGATATCGGGCATGCCAGCAATCGTAATCATAACAGAGCTCCGACTGTGTCACATGCAATTCTCTGGGATCGATGCCAACAGCTGGGATCTCCTCCACTCCAAAAAAAATTGGAATTCGCACCAATTATTTCGAAGAATCCACTTTCTGTATCGAGATAGACGACTGTAAGCTTTTATCACAGTGAGCAGAGCCGAAGCTAAGACTCAGTGAAGGCTATCTGGCTTACAGAGGGCTCGACCTTAGAAAGGAATGACAGAAAGAACTCAAGAGATTAGGATGCAGAGAGAATAACTGCTCAAGAAATCTCTTTTTCTAGCTCCAATACCATAAAACAGTGTGAAACACGCATATGGAATTCCAAATGAATTGATTGAATTGATTGAGCAACAATACTCAATAATAATACAGAGATATTTACAAAGATAGAAACATCAAGTTTCTATGTAAAGAATCAGTTTCATCTAAGAAACTGCTAAAGGAAGAAAATTAGCAACAACTAAAAGAATGAGTATTAAACTAAAATAGTATTATTATAATATCTTCTACAAAATATACTCTCTCCAAATCATCAAAAGAATCATTACTAAATTCAGAAACTTGGAAGGGAATATGACTTACCAAACCCTTGCCTTCATGCAAGTGTATCTCATCATCACAATGTGCTTCATTTGAAACATGATTACATGCATACTAATTAATAGAAACATGGGGTGCTACAACAAGGCCTTTGTCACACTTTTCTTCCTTGGATCTGAAATCTCATGCATAAGAATGCTCGTCATCCTCAAACAATTCATTTCCAAGTTTCCAATCATGTCAGAGATAGGATCCCCACAAACAAACCAGCAATACAAATGGTGGACGCTGGAATGGTAGGTAATTGGCTGGTTCCGTCCTCAACCGGTCGGTTAGGACCAATTAGGGCCAAAACTTCACCACATTGCCTTCCTGACCGAGTTTTTCAGCCATTTAGACCGGTAACCGATTAGTTAGGCCGGATTTAAAAACACTGGTCACACCCCTCTGACATGTATAAATAAGATCATGTGATGTCTCATTTGAACACCAACCAAGAGCAAGTCTTTCTCTCTTATCATTCTTCTCTCTTCTTGAGGCTGCACGTGTGAAGGAAGGTCAAGTTTGACCAGCAATCTAACCAGTGGCACGTGTGAACAGTTGTTTGAAAGTTTGACCGCAAGAAGGCCGCACGTGCCAGGGTTTGACCAACCACAGATTGACCACAGGAAGGTTGCACGTGCAGGTTGACTGTAGTGTCAGGTTGACTGCAAGGCTGAAGTTGACCACGCCAAGTTGACTAAAGAATTTGACTATTTAACTAGAGTTAAACGAGTTGGTTTGACTAATTTGACCAACATTATCTTGTTGTTGATTAACTAGGTTTGAGTTTTCACTGATATTTGACTTGGATTATTGTCACATATTTCTAGACAAAATGTTGATTTGTAAACCTTGTTGAAGAATAATTTCTCCTAAGAAAAGTTGTTGGGCTTTCTCCCAAATTTGGGTTTCCCAAGGTAGAATTTAAAAATTATTGTCTCCATTGTGCATGGTTGTCTTTTTATGATCTTTACAGCTTCCACTGCATTTGATATTGAGCTTTTCTAAGTATAATTATTCAATGATAACAATGGCATAAAATATTGTTTGAAAATCATTAGGAAGTAATTATCTGGTAGAAAATTCTACTCTATTGTACTTGCCATAGAATTTCAACACATGAAAGTGTTCATTTATTATGTAATGGAGCATCAAGTGCTCAGGAACTAGGCAATGGCTAATGATGGGGGTAGAGATCATGCTAGGCTTTGGCTCACACACTAATAAATGTCCCAGCCATCTTTTGCATTTTTCTTTTTCTTTCATTGTGGGCATTTTATGTTTTTTTCTTTTCTTTTAGTTGCATCAACCTCCAAGCAAAGTTTTTGGCCCAAACTGAAGGATGAGGATATGAGGGTGCCAATCCCAATGAATCAATGACCACAAACTCAAAGGATGGATATGAAATCAGGGGAATGGTGGAGAGTGGCAAGTATGGAAAGGTTATGGACATGCTATATCAATCCAAGTCTCTCAAGTAGTGTTCCTCCCATAACCCTAAGGCCTTAGAGGACGTCCCACTAGAATAGGGTCAAGAACTAACCTCCCTAGTAAAGTGAGCAAACAGGTTTACATTCAATATTGATCAATCATCCAAATTACCCCTTAATCCATGCCAAAATGCCCAAAGCATTAAGTAAAAGCACATGATTGCAAGATGGTTAAAGTACTTCCCAAATAGTGACCCACCTTCCTTGAAAGGAATTCCGAATGGTGAGAGAGGTATGACCAGTGAAAATGGTGGAGGAATATGACATATCACCATGTACTAAGCAAATGTAGGGCTGCTGGCTGGCTGGTTGTCCAAAGAAGGAAAAAATTCTCTTATGGGTTTACCCATTCTTTGGTGTATAACAGGGATCATAATCAAAGTTTATTTACACACATTAAGTAGCTAAAGAATGAAAAGAAGTCGCTACAAAACAAATTAGAGAAACTTACCAACAAAGAAACAATGATTTAACCTATGTTTTTAAATATATTTTTTGTATAATATAAGACATGTCCTCAAAAAGCCCCAAGGGTTAGCTCAGTTGGTCAAAAACTGTGCTTTGCCATCGGGAGGTCACAAGGTCGAATCCACCTGAAGCCCTTGGGGTCAGGCCTTGCAGTAGGCCGAGGGGCGATTTAGCCTAGCTATTGCCCAGATTTTTCCGTGGACGTAGCAATCACTCACTGACCAGGGTGCTCGTGAACCATATGCAAAAAAAAAAAAAAGACATGTCCTCAAAACAAAATTATACCAAACATGGTACTTGCAACCAGGTAACAATGTTTCCTATAGCTGTTCTAAAATAAAACATTGTGTTATAAACATATTTATTTGTGACTCAAACAGAAATGGCAAGAAAACCATGTGCCGAAAAATGGCAAGCATAATAATACTAAGTTGTTATCAATAGGATTTTCATCACCTTGAGATAAAAGAAGCATTATCAACAATGATATAGAGAAAATGCAAGAACACTCAAATATTGATAGTTCAGAACTGGGTTAAAATGTTTTATTTTATGTGTACAATATAATACATAGTCAAGAATGTTAGTTCAATAAGGAAGAATGTAGGTCTTTATATTTTTCAAGTTATTGATGTGAATGTTACTTTAAACTTAAATACCCTTTACGTGTAGTAACTAAATTCTGTTAAGACAAACCAAAAGAACTAATTACAAACAAATTTATCAATGGTGGTCTCAATACTATTGCATTCTTGCATGAAAAATATATGTGTGGTCTAGTGCAAGTTTCAAAATTTCGACACCTTGTAATCTTTCACAATTTAAATGAGCTTCTAAAATATTGAGAACATTCTCAACAATAAAGATGTTTTCATGCTTCCAAGAGAACATCAGAAAAGAATTTTTAACCAAATACAGTAACTCCCAAACGTGTACCAAAAACATATAACCAGCGCTAAAGGTTGATCTATCTAAATAAATCAAAAGAATGTTATACATCAGTGCTTTAATGGACGGTAAAAAATTTCAATCAACCAAGAACAAGGAAATTTGACCACAATGTACCTGGGAAATCAATTGTCCCCCAAAAACATTCCCAAACATTGGGGCATCTGGTAAAGTTATTCCACGAAATATGTCAACCTTGGACAGAAAACAGAAAAAGAAGAATTAGAACAAAATACATAATGCCATCATTTATTATTCTATTAATATTTTGCCAGTTAGGAGTGCTCCAATTGCAAGTGTATGTGCCATTGGACAAGATATTGTTTCTTGATGGCCATTGTTTGCATAGCAAGATGTTGAATCGTGGAATTTTGAATGTCAACAATCATGATCAACAAAACTACTTTAGAATGTGTGTGGATTGAAGGCGGATGCATCCCTTACATTGTGAGATGAGTGCCTAGGATGGGTACAATGATGTCCTCAGCTATTGAGGACATCACTAACTTGTCAAGAGACGTCCCTAGTAGAAGAAACCCCCCAAGACAAGGGATCTCCCCACCCAAAAACACATTGAAAAAAACATAGATTCCATAGACTTTATGTGGATCACTATTGAACCATCTTTTCTTCCCAGAAACTCTAACTCTTTTCCATTTCACTTACTTTCAGTGTTCAATAACTTAATGGGAACATAATATTTCAATCTAAGTTGCACGAACCAGAAAAATGTGTACAAGCTTGCAAAACAAGAACGCCTTAAAATGTTACCCTCCTAAAATGGGTATAAAAGGGAAATGTGGTATTTAAAAAGTACAAGAAACATATAGTTTTTTTTGAAGTAGCACACTATCTTGCAAAAAGATAAGCAAGAAAATAACAATGATACACATAAATGGAATTTTAGAAAGAAATCCATGTACATTGTATATTAACTCTAACAAATAGTTACAAGATGCAAACTCCCATAGCTTGGTCTTATTGACAAATGTCAATCCATACCTTCATACATGATAGAATCTAGTGAAAATGCTACAGTCATGCCAACCTTGAAATCCTGAAAACTATTTAAGTCCATTGAATTCTAAATGGGATATGAAATTCTACTTTCTCCAGACGAAGTTTAATGAGGTTGGAACCACTCTCAAACATCCTGAAAAAATTAATGGTAATGTTAAAAACTTGAGTAAAAGTTGATATTCTCGTTTATCTTTTACCTAAAAGTTGATATTCTACTTCTACTTGATCTTACCTTTTGTTGCCATCCTCCTTTATCTTATCTAAAAGTTGCCATTCACCTTTATCTTTACCCTTTCTATCATTTACTTTAGGAATTTAATACTACAGTCTACCATTAATTACCAAGGTGACAAACTCTTTAAAGCTCAATTCCCTGTCTCTAATTTGTCTTAAAGTATCACTAACACAAATAGGGCGATATTTTCCAATGGGTACCACACCCTCATGGGCACTTTGGTGGACCCAGAAACATTACAAAATGTGTCTAAAACATCATAGGAAAAGAATGAAACATCTTGGAAATGTCATGTGTCTAAAATGGGTATCGACCATACCATATAATTTTTTCAAATTTGGAAACACAGTACAATATGACTAGTGGCATTTCATACCATTTCAGCGTTTCTAGGTGTTTCTTGTTTTTTCAGGTGCTAAGATGAAGCCAAACTACGTGTTTCATATAGCTTAAGTTTCACTTTATTCTAATAAATGATATAGTTTAGCATAATCTTCTTAAGAAAATGCAAAACTCAATAACCTTCCAACATGTTAGTTTAATCCAATTTGTTTGGGTCTTAAGACAATTATAGAAATGAAATCAACCTTTCCCCAACATGTAATTACTAACTCTCAAGGTTACTCTAAAAGTGTTAACACCATGCTTTGGGTGCTTCATGAGACTCGGGTACATGGTGCATGTTCAGCCCCTAGATGATCTGAGATGAATTGGCATGTTACCCGCCAAAAGTGGGTGACCCCATAGGAGAATTTTTTATCCCACCATCTCTTCCTTCCGGCTAGCCAGCAGCCCCAGACAGCACTTGAGAGTCACCAAGTTAACTATAATAGGGGATTCTTCTCTCCTCGTCTCTTATTTACAAAAAGGCTCCTCCCCTAATAATTCGAAATCAAAGACTCTCCTTGCAAGAATAAGAGGTTACTTCATGAATTTTGTTAAATTTCGAATACCAACCAGATTTATTTTCTCACAGAAATTTATTTTATCCCTAGCAATTTATTTATTTACCCAAATAAACACTAAATCACCGAAAAATAAAATAACTGGTATTTTTAACTTCTAGAAATAAATATATGCAATGGAAATTAACTTAGAGAAATAAATCACACATTGCAAAAATAATTCACCCACAACAATTCTCCATCATCTATTAATTTTGAAAATTTGGGTTTTCGACCCATAGTGATATAGGGAAAATACAATATCCAAAACCTATAACTCCGCTCCCACAGAATGAATTTGTCCAAGGAATTCGACCTCTAGGGAATCAGCCTCCGAAACAAATCAGACTGAAAAAATCTGCCCAAATACTCAGCTAGAAAAATCGAGATGCACGCAATCGTGCACTAGGAAAACTTGGCCCTTCATCAACTCGCCCTCCTCCAGATCAAATCAATCTCCCTCCAACAACTTAACCTTGCAATCTCCTCCAATCGGCCTCCTGGATTCCCACTCACACTTGGAGAAAACCGCTCTCTCTTCGTGATGACTCACTCAGTTGAGTTCTATGTTCACCTCTTCTATAGACTTCCTTTATAATCTTCATCAAGCCCAAATCCCTAACCTGTAATGTCCCTATTGTTGAAAAATGTAACTAGTGTCGGTCTTCATAATTGTATTTGAGTCATAAATTCGTAATGTAATTTATGTATCAAAAGAAAGAAAAAGAAATTTTATTGACTCATTAAAGCATGGGTTTCATGCTTGGGTCAATGGTTAATAGGTCAAAGCCTCCATTGCAAGCTTCTAGGGTTTGTGTCAAGAGTCCTTGTCCCTATCATAATCTAATAGACCCTTCTTGGGCTTCTCGAGTCCAAAAAGAAAAATATTTTTATGTAAATTAAGTCCTCTAGGCCTCCTCCACCAAGCCAGCCTCAACTTGGACAAGTTGGCTTCATCAAGGGAATTCGACCTCACAGATTCATCAAGTATTGGCAGCTATTCGACCTCATTTGGAGCATCAACTCAAGAAGTTCGATTTGCAGTAGCTGGAAGCAGTAAAAGGGTGTGAAATTCAAGGAAGGGGAAGGAAACCCTAGCGACGCTGAAGGAAGTCTTTGTCAAGCAAAATAAGTCGAATTTTCTCTCTTTATCTCACACATGTGAAGTTGATTCGTTGCTGGAAGGGCCGAAATTGCAGTGCTAAAGCTGGGCCGAAATTCTGAAGTAGTTGGGCCGAAATTTTGTCTTTGATGCAATATTGATGCAGTATTGTTGTAGGTGATCTTTGGTGCCTGGAAGAACAGTTTGAGGGATGACTTGGTGGAGTGAGAAGAGTCTTTTGTCAAGTCTAAGGTCTTTGTCTATCTCAATTTGATTAGTGGAAGAGTTCGACTAGGCTTTCCCCTAGAGGGGTTTTAGCCCTCGCTAAGTGCCTACAACTGGTGTCATTGAACTCATGTTTTGATTTGATGATTGCTTGATGAAACAAACATAAAAGAAGAATATAAAGAGAAGATAATAAGAATATCACAGTATAAGAAAATCCTTCTGCCTTTCTGATTTTCTGAAATGGTATCAAAACTAAGGTGAAGAAGGAAGAAAAGGCAGCTTGAAAATCCACGGGAAGGGTCAAATGAAAGGATCATATAAGAGGAAGCTCTACTATCCATATCAAGACAAGAACACTGTAACGACCGAAAGTCATATACATAGTGGAAATATCTAAAATACTTCGAAGACAACGACGTCCATTGTAGGATAGTAACTGTAAATTGTATGTTGTATAAAAGAATTGATTTAGGATGATTACAATTGAAAATGAGGGCCTGCTTATAAACCTAGGCAAGTGCCCTTCCACGAACAGTCATGTCTCTAAGACATGCATTTTCATTACTAACAAACTAACCATTAGTTAATTACTTATTATTTATTTTATATTTATTTTATATTTATAATCTATTTTTACATAATTTATGTTCATAACAAAGACATGACAATGAAATCTGAAAACAAGCTAGAAGGAGCCTCCAACTATAGGGCATGGAAAAAGAGCATAGATCTTATTCTTGCTAAGCATAAAGTTTTGGATCTTGTTCAACGAAAAGTTAAGAAACCTACAAATGATGCAGGAAAGGAGAAATTCAGGGAAACCGACCTCTTGGCCATGAATCTAATAGTAGATGGAGTGAAGGACAATCTAATCCCGTACATATCCAATATAGACTCTGCTCAAGAAATGTATGAAGGCCTCTCCAAGTTATTTACCATCAAGAACATTGGTCAGATAGCTAGCCTCAAGAATGAACTAAGGACAATAAAGATGACAAAAGATGATATTGTGTCATCATATTTTGTAAGGAAATCTAGAATAAGAGATGAACTCCAAGCAATTGATGAAGTCGTACCAGAGAAAGAATTTGTAATTATTGCACTACTAAGTCTACCAAAATCTTGGAGCTCTTTTGCATCGGGAATTAGCAGTTGGAAGATACACCAACCTTTGAATAAATGTGGAATGCATGCACTCAAGAAGTAGCCCACGTCTCATTAGTAAATAACAAGGAGGATGAAGAAGACAACACTTCCAATGCCTATTGTGCTCATCACAAAAGGAAGGGAGGATACACGAAATTCAAAGGACCAAAGAAGAAAGTTGATCTATCAAAGATTGAATGCTACGACTATCATAAGATGGGACACTACAAAAGTCAATGTCTTGAAAATCTAAGAAACAAGAAGAGAGAGAGAAAATGCAAATGTTGTTGATGAAGCTCCACCCAAGAAAAACAACACTGAAGAATTTGAAATCAAAGACTTATTTGCTAAAGTCTCTTAGGGACATTATCCCTTGCATATCCTTCTACTTTAAGTTTTGCAATGTTTTCTTTTATGTTTTGATTTTTAGGATTAATAGATCTAATATGTCTTGTTAAAAATTCTTGAAGTTGTTTTGACAAGTTGTAGGCATCCCTCAGAAATATTGGATTAAGAGGGAGCCTTCAACATTTTACCAAAAGACGAGTATATTGTTCTTTATATCATCTTTCATGTTTGGTTTCTTCCTCACGTCGAGATTTGTTTGTATTGTATACTAATAACCTTTTCTTTATATTTTTCTTGGTAGAAAAGCTTGCAGAATACACAAAGGTTATGGAGGAAACTTCAAAGGAAAGACTTGAATCATAAAATAAGCTTTGTTGCAAAGGAAGCCCTTCAAGAATTGATGTCCTACAAGGTTTGTTAAAGAAACAACTCAAGGTATGTCATAAACTACAAGATTTGTTGAAGCCTTTCCTCATGCGAAAGGTATGATCATTCTTCTTTTGAAATTTCTTTTACATTACTAATACTAACATCTTTATGTCTAGGGTTTTGAATCTTAAATATTCTTGTTTGGATGATTAATCATTAGATTGAATCTACCCTTATTATATTATCTCTTGTCATTTGTTCAATTTTTTATGAAACCCTAACCTTTAGGGTTCACTGTAAAAACGCTAGCCTTCGAATGTTAAGGGTATGTCAATGTTAATAATGTAACCCTAGGTGTATATTCTTTTGTATGATCAAAGCCCTAACTTGGTCAAAATTGTTATCTAATTCTAGAATTTGGTGTTTGCATCTAGAGTTTACAAAGAATTCATAGAAAGGAATTGATATAAGAGATGAAATGCTAGTATGCTAACTCGAGTATTAATATACATGTTTTAGTTTTTTAAATATAGGGTTTGTAACAAAACCCTAACAGAGGTTAATATTCTAGGGCATGACAATGAAACTATAGAAGTATATTGTTTTCGATTATTGATATGATTTAGTTTTAATGATGAAATCTAGGGTTAGAAACAAACTCTAGTAGAGTTTGAAATATGATTGTAAAAGCACATTATTGAAACTTTATGATTAGATTGACATTTCAGTTGAGTTGCTCAAGATGGCATCTATGGTTTATGACAAAAACCCTAGCAAGATGTTGAAATATATAAAAGATGTGACCCTTGTTGATTATGAACCTAACTAGGTTTAGGTATTTG
Organism: Pinus taeda; assembly: GCA_000404065.3. Lineage (NCBI taxonomy): Eukaryota > Viridiplantae > Streptophyta > Pinopsida > Pinales > Pinaceae > Pinus > Pinus taeda. Next base: position 88,033 of record APFE031216432.1, on the reverse strand, counting down.
ATGTCTAAAGGCTTGAATGTTTTGATGCTTCCAATGTAATGACATGATTTTGATATAGTTAGCTTCATGCTTCTATATATTTGTATTTGGTTGTACTTAAGATCTTGCAGGTACATAATCTTCAAGATGTTGAAGATGTTCGTAACTGAAGATGATAATAATGATAACCATGATCATGGAAGCTGTTGTCGCGCAGATTGACACGACAACGCTCAGACCGGGGGCTGTCACTCTGATCCCCGATCCCTCCGTTTAAGCCTGTCTCCCGCGGCTAAGGGGGGTAGACCCTGTGAGATGATGAAGACCAACTGTCGGCCAGTTGGTTGGGAGACACGAGACACGATAAGCCAAACACTAGATAAATTCGATTTCAGCAGACCAGTGCCTAAAATGATTACTTGTTAAATGATGTAGAAAACATGAAACGTGAACAGAAATCATTTGTCATCAGCGAGGACGACATCCAGCAACTGGAGAAATTTTAAAATGATTGCTGACCATTAACTAGATATCAAAATCGTATCTTGACTTGAAATTCAGCGTGAATTCGACAAAAATAATTTCCCACGAAATTTTTTATGTTTTCTGACAAAATTAAAACAAAAATATAATCCTAAGAAAAAAAGAAAATTTTTATTTGATTTTTTTTTTCATTTTATATCTTTTATGATTTTTTAAATAAAATAAAATTTAATTTAAACCCTAAATCAAAATAATCTCAAAACCCTAATTTATTTTATTTATTTATTTATTTTTTTTTTTTTTTTTTTACAAAATAAAAAATAAAAATTTTAAATTAAATCTATTTTAAACTAAACAAAACTCAAAATCTAAACTAGAACTAAACTAAACCTACATAAATATTAAACTAAAAACTAAAAATAATAAAGCTTAACATAACATAATATATACAACTAGACTAACCCTAACAAAAAGCTAACCCTTTTTTTTTTCTTTTTTTTTTTAAACAAATACAAAAATTATTTTTTTTATCTAAACTATCCTAAAAAAAAAAAATAAAAAAAACTCAAACCCTAATTTTTTATTTCTTATATTTATTTTTATTTTTTTATTTTTTTTTAAATAACCCAAAAAAAAATCTATTGAAATTAAAAAATAAAGTAAAAAAAAAAACTAAACCCTAACATTAATTTTTTGTTTTTTTTTATATATTTTATTAGACAAAATCTAAATTTAAATAAAATTTAAAAAATCTAAAACGAAACTATTTAGATTTTTTAAAATTTATAAAAAAAATCAAACTAAAAAAAAAAATACCATCCAACCTAAACTAATGCCTATGTATATACATGAAATAAACTAATAAAATAAAACTAAATCAAAACATTAAAATTTAAAAAAAAATAAATAAATAAATAAACCAACGCACAACCAATCTACCCTAACGCAGATGACCGCTTCCCTCTCGACCACTGTCCCGACTCAACCTGGACGGACGCACAATGCATACCATATCTACAAGAACTGATGAAACGATGGTCGATCTTGGACTCGGGCTCAAAGAAAACACTACGCTTACCTGAAAACGACCACACCAAACTGGAACGCAGGCAGCTAAGGATCGAACGCAGGCAGCTAAGGAACGACTTCAGCATACCCCTGGCTCGATGACTGTTCGATTTGTTATGTGCAGGTTCAGCGGGATGGGTTCGATGTTTCGATGGATCGACGGCGTGATCAGAAATTGGAACAAAAACCCCAACCTACGCATTTAATAAATCGACTGTATGTATTTGCTGCGTGCAGGTGTTTTGGACGGGGATCGATTTTTGTTTGCTTGGCACCGGACGGACTATCGCTGAGCAGGATACAACACACGCATACATTCAAACTGAAAAAAAATGAAAATCGAACTAAGCCTAACCCAGATTTCACTATACAAAAAAAAATGAGACCGCTTACCCTCGGCTCACCTATGCCGCCCGAAACAAAACGGTTTTCGTTATTATTATTATTTTTTTTTTACTCACCCATGTTCATACTCTAAAACCTACAAAAACCCAGCCAATATGCGATCGATCTGGTGTTTGAAAGACGCTGATGTTGATATTGCAGGTAAACACGCGGATTTAGCCCTTGTAAGACGCAGATCATTGATCATTTTCTGTGTGCAGGTGCGATTGATGCGGAGAAGCTCTACGCCCTGAGCAGAGATCGATCAGTTGATGGAACCTACCCACGGATGAAAACAAACTGAGCTAAATCGGACCAGTCAAAATTTCGTTTTCCCTTTTAGAATCGTTGTGCAGCAAAAGTGCAGATGAACTTTGAAAATCCTCAGAAAACCTGCAGCCTGTGACAAAAAATCACCAAAAAAAAATGATGTGCATAAAACGAAATTTAAAACCCTAGAACAACTAATAATTTACAGATGTGGCCCCTTAACAGCCAGATTTACCAATAAGCACAGTAAAAGATTAAAGAAATAATGATTTCAGATTTTTCACTGTGAAAACTTCAGAAAAATCTCTCATGCAAACTTAAAAAAAATAAACTGAATGATAGACCCAGGATCAAATCCAGCTGGGCTCAGCAAAAATGCTTGTGGGAGTTGGCTGGTTCAGCCAAGAACTTCCCCGAACGCCCACAAAATTTCCTCCAGAAAATGTCTTCTGCACAGCTCAAAACAACCATCAGTAAAGAGGGCCAAAATGCTCCTAGATCTCAGGAAGTAATGGAGATACTTGCCATTACTTCAGAAACCCTAACAGCACCCAAACCCTAGCAAGTGAGCAAGATACCTGTGCTCACAACACTCTACAAAAAGCTATTATTAACGGCTGAAAATAACAAATGCAGAAAAATTAAACAATCTCACAGCATTCAAGAGAGTAAGACCAGCAAGATATGGACCCCAAAGTCTTCTTTATTAACCAGAAACAGATTTACAGGAGAGCTTCTTCAGTCTTTGACTCACAGATCAGATGATCTGAAATGACCTTCTAAGACCCTATATAAAGGAAATGATCCCAACGGCTAGTTCGAGTGATCCATGCTGAAATGATCTCGACCGTTGATGAGGATCAAGACATCTCTTGATCCCATCCGTCGATTTAAAATATTATTATTTTTATTATTTTTTTTTTAATTATTTTTTTTAAACTTTTATTATTTTATTATTATTATTATTATTTTTATTCATTTTTTAATTTCTTAATTCATTTTAAAATGGATCATCGAACTAAGCCCTTGGAAACATCACCTAGGAACTAGGACTTAGGACTCATGAGGGGATTTATAACATTTTTCGACCCTCAGGACACATTACATCATGACTTTAACAGTTTACATCTCAAGGGAAAAACCCCTTTAACATAGACCCTCACAAAACACCCAGTTCTGCGACACAACTATAATCCAGCAGGCCAACACACTAGGATTCTCTAAAATTCCACTGACAAAATCTATCCCGGCTTTGGGGTCAGGTTTGAAGGAAAACTCTGCCGATCCGTGGATCGGTGAGACGAAAAACCTTCCGGGACATAGATTATCATAGGAAAGTCAGGTCCACCTAGGCAAATTACAACACGACTCACATCTGCTAGGATTATTTACAATTAATACATGCAGACTGGGTTTACAGAAACGATTGATCAAGCTGCTAATGACTGCAGGACGGCACGGACATGCTGATTAGGTGCTGCTTCTTTTTGTAAAAAGAAAAGGGATGTACTGCATGGGTAGTTGACCGGTAGAAGTCCACAAAAGGTCATTCCTCTTGTTATAAAAGAATCCTTAGTACTCAAAGAAGGGACTTTCACATTGGCTTCTCCAACCAAGCATTAGAGAGAAAGATAGTTCTTTTGGAGAGTGAGTAGTGGCTTGACGCTCCATTATTGGTGCTAGTGATGTTCATTGTATCAATGTATATTGGAACTTTAGCTTAATACTTGAAGCTCATTGAGCCAACACATTTTCATGCATATATCATGATTTTTTTAAGATTATTCTTGTTGGCTTGATGGGGCCTGACCCAGGTTTGGAGTTAATTAGCTAAACAAATCCCTACACTACTGGCCCTTTTGGCATCAGCCTGTGGAGCGTGGACTAAAGTTTCACCCGAAGCAATATGGGGGGATGCTGGAACCAAATTTTTGCACCCTTGAGATGTCTGAGGGGTCGATTTAGTCCAACTGTACCTACCTTTGCGTAGGTTACTTCGCACATTGTTTTGACCTGCGATACCTTTGCGATCTACTATAATTGTCCTTCGTGCAACCCTAACCAGGGGCTAAGGTGATTTCACGTTGCTATGGCAGCAATCTGCACTATTTCCCCAAGTTACACCATGCATCTTACCCTCTTATAGATGTTAGTCAACCCCGCATAAACAGATGCTTGAACTCACATTCACTTAACCCACATAGTTATCTATGTTTGCACACCATATAGACAACATAAATGCAATTTATACCCAATATATTCGATACAAAAATAAAATAAAATATATATATATATATATATATATATATATATATATATATATATATTAATACACATAATTGATGTAAAACTTCTCTTTATTAATGCTTCAATAGTTATAGACTTGACTCGCCCTGTGCACTTAGCTGCAGGGGTCTGTGCACTCAACTGCGGACTACTAGGCCTCTATGCACTCAGCTGTAGAGCCTTCTCCTACTCTACAACCCAAAGACTCGAATTTACCCTTAGATCTCTCGCTATGCTTCTATTCCATGGTCATTCAAATTCTATTCTTTTACAACTTAGAGCCTTGCTCTATTTATACAATCCCATAGTCCACGAACCATGGGTAGATCTCTATAGCTGACATTACATTACAAAATTGAGGGCAAATAACCCTATGACTCATTTACAAGCTACATGCCCCACACCCACAAAATGCGGAGTCTTTACATTGGATTTACAACTTTTAACCAAAATCTGTGCTTTTATCCCAAAAATTCCCTTGGGGGATCCCGCACCCAACAAGCCCCCAACACAAAAATCGTGACTCACCCTCGAGTCAATCTGTTGTTGCGGAGATATTTGTGCACAAACCTCCCAACTCTGCCTAGGCTACTGCAAGGTCGGAAACGGACTGAGCAGCTACTTGCTGCACTTCCTGTACGTGTTATTAAGAAATCGTTGTATCTAAACTACTTCTCTAAATCTGTTCCTACGTTCTTTGCATCTGCAAGAGCTTTGATTAAATCAAGGCGGTAATGATGAATGACTCATCAATCCATGGTTGTACACATGCCTTCAAAACAACTTCCTTATGTCACGCAGTGTCTACCTATTCCTTGAGTACTTTTTCCTACTGCATCCACTCGAGCCTCTGTGTAAGGGCCACCATCTGTTTGGTCCCTTTGACTTCGTCGTACTTCTCTTATAGCTCACGCGCCTCTGTTTCTAAGCGCTATATGTTTGGGTCCTCCTGCAGAGTAGTGAGAACCTCGAATGACTCCTCAAATAGCCAGGTGCAGTCTTTCACTACACTGTTGATCTCTGCTATTCCTACTCTAATGGCGCTGGCGTGCTATTCTTTCACCTCTGGCGGAGTTGAAGGCTGCACCTTCAATTGGAGTTCGGCTATATAAAGGTTCAGATCCAGCTGAACCTTGTCCATCTCTTTCTTCGCCTCGCACATCCCTGCTGCGAGTTTTCGAATGCATGCCTCCACTGGGTCTTCTACTGGGATGGCCAACTCTAGGACCATCTGGCAAGCATTCTTGACGACCTGCAAAATTTGTCAGTTCTATGCCACTACCTCATTGTGCTGCGAGATCAACTGTTCCATATTGATTCGCTTCTCGCTTATGACTTGGAGTGCGTGACCCTCCCTGGCTCACAGTTCTACAATCAATCCATCCAGTAGAACATAGAGCATCTCTCGAGGGATCGTAACCATGTTTATTCCAACTCCCTTCAGCGCACTGACCATAGGTCTATCGGCCTCATTTTCTATAACCAGTGCTCCTGTTGGCAGCACTATAGTGTTGGTCATGTGAACACACAACATTTCCTCAGCCGCGGCCGTGCTTACTGCGAGATTGGCCGACAGAGTACCAGCTTGAGGAGTGTGCACCTGCAACTCCTATATCTATGCCCAGAGGGCCCCCAACACCATCTGGTTTTCCTCCGCAAACTGCTTGAGGGCCTCCACGGTGACGTCCTGCACCATCTCCCCTATGTCATGGAGATCCCCCTTAGTGAGGTTGATTGGGTCAAAAGAAGTTTTTGAGGTCTTCGAATTCTTCCACGGCCCCACCTGCTCTCATGAGTGTTGTCGCTTTAGTTGTGTGGACATTGTCTGCGGGTCTGTGCCACCTTCCTATGTATATGTCTCTTGTTCGAGAGAAGGCGACTTTTTTCCCTCGCACTCCTTCTCAGTTGCCCTCTGTTGCTCTTCTACTACCTTCGCAGCATTGCATGCCTCCTGTGCCTTGGTTGCTACTGCTTCATTCCTTCTCTTCTCTACCAACTACGCCATCCGCAGATTTTCCTACTCCTTTTTCCTCTGTGCAGCAGACTTCTCCGCTTCCACCATGGAGTTGGATGGAGAACGCCACTTCGACAGCCATGACTCAAGGACAATGAATATGACATCGTCTGTCACCAGATAAGGTTGCTCCTTCCATGCCTTCATGGGGTCCTTCCTTGCCCTAATGTACACGTGATGAAAGTATGCCTTGAAATTTGCGAAGCTCTATAGACTGTTATAGACAATGGGTGATACTCGTGGCTTACGGTTAATCCCCATCCTGATGTTCATCTCCATGAACACCCAAAATATTTTACTGTCTTTGATCCTCTGAGCCTCTTTAGTTGCCCACAATGAAGCATACTTCGTTGCCTCTAGAAGATCATGTGAAATCATTGGGAACTGGTTGACCTCGAGCAATTCCCAAGCCACAAACACTATGGTTAGCAGAAGCCATGCATAGTGGAAAGTCTTCCCCTACTCCTGCACCTCGCGGAAATTTTCCAGGAACTCTTTGCACAAGTAATATGCCTAGTTAAACTGGACCCTTCTGTACACTGCGCGGCAAGTGCAACTACTTGTGCGGGCACCTCATCTGTGTAGCACTTCCGCATGAATTTCCCGACCAATATCTACATTGTTACTTTGATCGTAGCGTTATTGATACTGGAGATCATGTACCCTCTCTTTTTCTTCTCTAGCTTGTACTTCTTCTTCATGGCCTCTGCGATGGCCAAATCATCACTTTTACCCTTGGATATGTTCATTGGATCCTCCCCTTTGCAAGGGAGCCAGGTAATTCTGTGAATCAGATGATCTGTGATGGGGATGGGCTCCTTTCACCACAAAAACCCATAATGCACTAGGTAGAGTAGTTCCCTGATGACAAGAATAGTCAATGGGGCGCAATGGTAATGTGACACCTAGAGCAAGTTTAACAATCCTGATTTCTCTACTCCTTGCAACCACTTGTGTGGTTCCAACTCTATGACTCCCACATATGTGTTTTTATTCTAGCGCATTAGCTGCACGGTTGCTAGATATGGGAATTTCTCATGGTCTGCGAGATCATAGTCTTCAAATTTTAGAACCGGAACCCATCTCAAGTGCACTCGATCAAAAATGATGTCATCGGGGAGTAGCGGAGTCTACAGAGAGCTCTTGCTCTCATTTAGGGCCTTGGGCACCCTTGCTTTCCCCTTCCACAGAGGAACATATGTGGGTAGCCTAGTCAGAAGGTCTGCACCCTGGGTTTCTTCCTCCATTTCTTCGTCCTCTTCCTCTACCAGGATTTCTTCAAAGTCTTCTTCCCCCTCATCAGCTTCTAAATTGATTACCTTCCCATTTTCTTCCATGGTGAGGCTTTTCCTTAATGGTTCTTGGGGGAAATGTGCACCAATACCATAGGCTTCTTATCCTTCTTGGGTTTCGGTGTGCACAACGATTTAGGGATTTCTGCAATTATACTGGCACTTTCTGGGGCTTCTCCTACTGTTATGGCCTGTGTGGCCTTCTCAGTGGTCATCTCTCCAATATCCATGGCTTCCTCTGGCACGACCATACTACTATTCCACAATTCTCTCAACGGCTTAGGTAAGTGCTCAAAAAATGCCTTCGACTTCAAAATATTGAACAAATCGGGGTTCATGAATCTCCGGGCGCATAATAGCTCAATTCTCAAATTTCCAAGTGTTGTTTTCTGGGAAACCCTTTTCACTTTATAACACCTTTTGAATTTGAATTCGACCATTCCCCCCACTTTTGGTCCATTAATGCTCCCTTGGCAGTAGATTTTCCCAAATCTAGCCCATAAAGTTCACCTTAAATGCCTACTGCTCACTCCATTTGGTCTCAAACCAAGCATCACATTGTGAATAGTGACTGTAACAGTCACTTTCCAACCAACCCGCGCGGTAGCGCAGCTACTCTTGTGTTGTCACGGACCTTGTGATACTTCGCTACTGTGCGCAGTCCTGTCATCGCGCAGCTCCCGAGCAGAGTAGTTTATAGTCCCGCACCTCCTTTTAGCTACCTGGAGTGGTAAGACTGTGCTTCCTGCGACTAGTCAAATGGTTGGGCCACCTGTGTATAGCTTCAAATGACTGCCACTTACTTTTCTTGCGAAGAGTTCGCCATTTAATTTTACCAACTGCACCACGCCACCATCTGTGATCTCCTTAATAACATAAGGTCCCAACCAATGAATTTTGAGCTTCCCTGGGAATTGATCAAAATTACTATCATATAGCAACACAAACCATTCACCTTAAAGGTTCACAACTTGATATGTCGATCATGCTAGGCCTTTTCACGCTGCTTTTGTACCTACTGGTGGAATCCAACCAAAATCATTCTTCTTCAAGCTCCTCTAACTGCGTGAGCCTCTCATCCAGGGTGCAGCGATCCATCATACCTATGAGCGCTGCTATGTGCAGACTAGGCATGATATACTCCATAGGCATTACGTCCTCTACTCCATAGATAAACTGGAAAGGTGTCTGTCCCATCAGTTTATTTCATGTCATCCTATAAGCCCATAATACTGTGAGTACACACAGGTCCCAATCACTTCGCTGCACTGCATACCTTGGTCAACGAAGTCTCCAATACTTTGTTAAGTGCTTCTACTGTCCCGTTAGCTTGTGGGTGATACAATGTGCTTTTCTAATGATACACCTGAAACTCTTATGTCAGTGCATTGATCATCTTGTTCAGGAAATGTGTACCATGATCGCTCATCAAGATCTTCAGACATCAGAATTGCATCAAGACATGTTCAAGCAAAAACTTCACGGACGTCATGGCCATGTAATCTTTTACAGGCTGCTCTTCTGCCTAACAAGTTAGGTACTCTGTTGCAGTGATAATATATCTCGTGCCTGTCTTTCCTTGAGGTTTGATACCTAATACAAAGTCGATCGCCCACTTTTCAAAGGACTGCAACGTCATTATAGGCATCTCGTTCCTCCGTGATGGTTTACCTGTTCTTTGACATATATGACAGGCCTTACAATGTGCTTTTGAATCCTGATGAAGGGTCGGCCACCACAACCCTGCGCAGAGAATATTCTACGTAGTCACTCTCCCTGCATAATCTCCTCTTGCAGTGCCCCCATGAGCATCCGTGAGGATATTGCTTCGGTCAAATTCAGGTACATACCTTCGCAATATCTCATCATTCCCCATCTTATATAAGTGCCCTGCAATGACAGAGAAATCTGCCGCTCGCACCACTAGTTCTTCTGCTGGACGGAGTACCCTTTTGGCATAGTTCCAGTTAAGATAAAGTGAATTATATCTTCAAAATGTACATCTGTTATGCGCACAACAAAGAGCTATACGTTAATTAATCCTTCCTCTAGACTAGTAGGTTCCTCTCCTGTCTCAATGTGCTATAGGTGATCTGGTCCCATTTTCAATCGTCTAGGCTTCACAACAACTTCAAAATCATATTCTTGGAATAATGAAAGCCATTTGCATATGTGCCCCCCAGCATAGGCTTATTGACCAAGTATTTCAGTGTGGAATGATCTGCATACATCTTGAAGTGTCCCCGTAACAAGTAGTGTCGATATTTCTGTAGTGCATACACCATAGCCAGTCCCTCGTGTTCAGTGGTGGAATAATTCTTTTCTACTTTAGATAATCTATGACTTGCGAACGTTATAGGGTGATCCAAGCCTTCTCCACCCTCATGTGTTAGTATTTCCCCCAACCTATACTTGACGCGTCAATATGGACATGAAACTCTTTCTTCCAGTTTGGGAAGACCAGAATTGGCGCAATGACCATGTTTTCTTTCAATACATCCAAGCTTTTCTTACCGTCATCGTTCTAGCATAACGTGACATCCTTTTTCAAAAAAAATTTCCATTGGCGTGGTGATCTGGGCATAGCTTTTAATGAACTTCCTATAGTACCCCGTATGCCCTAGAGTAGCGAGCAAATTTTTTTCACTCCGCGGAGCTTGAAAATTCAAAATTCACCACGATTTTCATGGGGTCTACCATTAGCGCTTGTCTACAAACCACATTCCCCAACAGGTTTCAAAAAAGAATGAGGAACGTATACTTCTAGAGGTTTAGTGCAATTTTGTATCTTTGGCATGTATCCAACATCAAGCGCAGGTTCACTACATGGCACCTAACCATCCCAAATACAGTCCAATCGTCAAAATAGACCTCCAATAATTTATGAATATATTCCCTGAATGTCACAACAACTTGTGAAAATATAGTTGGGGCATTCTTCAATCCAAATGGCATGACAATATATTGAAAGCAACCCCACTCAATCGCAAAGGTTGTCTTTCTCCTATCCTCTGGCGCGATTTTGATCTGGTGGTACCCTGATAACCCATCAGTTTAAGAATATGCTTCCTGACCGCCTACATTGTCCAACACCTCATCTGTGAACGAAGTTAGGAACGGATCATGTACACACACATCATTCAAATTTCTGAGATCCATGCATATTATTATTTCTTCCAATTGCTTCTTCTCTTGTACCACCATCGGCCAACCAGATTCCTCCACAGGTTCGATGATGCCTGCTGCGAGCATCTTGTCTAGTTCTACATGGAAATTTTCCTTGTATTTCAGATTTAAGTGATACAACCTCTACTTAGCTGGCTTCACATCGGGTTTCAACATGATCTTCATTACCCCTAAATCTCCAATTATTCCCTTCAAATCCATAAAGTTGGTCGGGAATAAATTTTGATATTCGCGGAGCAATTTTGTGACCTTATCGACCGTCGGACTGTCCCAATAGTCTCCAAACTTTGCAAATTTAGGTTCTGCCTCCGTACCAATATTCGCCTTATTAGTCTTTACCGGCGCGGTTATGTCAGGGTTCTCAATTTGTGGTCCTTGAACCTTGCGGTGGCCTTCAGTCTCTGAAATATAATTTTACATGGATCTTTGTCTTCTTCTTCAACAATTACATTATAACATTCCAGCGTGCAGCTCAGCTAAGTAGCCCATTTAGGCTGAATCGATTCTACCGGCTCTTGTGGTATCCTAAAGATGACTTCTTTTACCTCTTGTAGCACTTCATCAATGCCATCCCACTCATCCTCAAAATTGAAGGTCATCACGAACCCTTCATGCAAAACATTCCATTCACCTGTCCTGTGGCAGAGCTCTGTTTATATGTACTAGTTCATTGGTATAACATCCAAGGTATGATGGAATAGGTGTACCCACTCAGGCTATGGCTTTTCCCCGTAGGCCTATGTCCATTTGGCCAAATGCGCGCAGATCATCCTGTCCATTGTACTTGTCTATCAATCACACCCTAGGCTTCCCAAATTGTAAGTGCATCATTCCCCTACATTCGTGCCAGTCGTCAAAGCTCCCTTTGGGCGTACCCCACCACCTCACGGACATAGCTCGTAGTACCCAATTCAAGGCCTAGAAGTGTTTCTTTTCCAACACCTCCCTTTCAAATTTATTCAAGAAAGTATCTACCTCACTTAGGCCATCATAAGTAGGTAGGTCTCTTACTTCTGTCAATACGCAGCGCAGCGACCTTTTTCATCATATTATAATTCAGTGTAGTCACATCATGTAACTAGTTCTGCCATTGCTTCATTTCCTCATCCAAATCCAAAGTACAGGAGCTCTCGCGCTCCCATGCAAGCCGTCCATCCGTAGTGGGATTCATCTAGTCCTGGTTTCACATTGTATCTTATAGATGCAGTCCAAATCATCGTCACTATCATGCGGAAAGAGTTATTTTTGCGGACAAACCTAACCTCCCTAGGAGTCTAAGACTCTCTAGTGACAAACAAGACAAACAAGAGCAATCCTTCTCTAAACATACATTATTCTATGAGAAACCAAGTGTTGTTAGATCCTACCTCAAATCCAACGCTTGTTGTAGCAGTCCAGCCTTGCTGATCCAGATGAGCTCCTCCTTCACTTTAAGACCTGCATACACTAACAGTCAAACGATTACATAAAACCTGAATATTTCATAAAACAAAGCATATTCATCATATAGACCAAGGAGTACATGAAATAATTCATTAACAACAAATCATTGAGAAGAATGGACTTATTTGTATTAAGGAAACAAAAAAGGAACCATTACAACCTGAGCCTTGTTGTTGTGCAAGCTCCTCCCAGGGTCCAACAAGAGATTTCCTCTACTTTGACAAGCTCACCCACTCCCAATATGGCAACAAGAAAGGATGGTAATCTCTCCTCACAAGTTAACAATGGAAGTCCTAATTCCAGCAGCATTTACCCTTTGGAATGTTCAGCTTTCAACCTCCGCTCCTTTGGCCCAATGCCTATATTTATAGTGTTCTAGAGGAATTTATTCAGTTCCAACATCAATGGGATACTCCCTCTTTTGGATGGGATAAGCTCCTCTATCATAGGGGTGCATGAACCATCTGGAGGCGCTCAATACACGTCAAGAACTCTTCTAGAAGGCTCTAGAAGTGACCACAAGTAACTTTTTAAAGATGAAAACTTGCGCCTTTTGACCTTTACAGGGGTACGCACCCTAGCTTTAGTATACAGAGCGTATTACTACGCAGGTCTAATGTATTTGGAGTGCGTACACGCGGGCAAGGTAGAGAGAACCTGCGTACCCAGAGATAAACATGTTTTTAAGTGACTTTCTCTCTTTTTGAAGTTTGACATGAAGAGCAAAGGTTTGAGGCTTGACAAGGAGAACAACATGGCTATTTAACTGCAGATAGCCATGGTGACAAATTTCAGTGTAACAGATTGCCCCCTAAAGTACGAAGCCTGTAATAGATATGGGTGTTAAGTCATATAGGAAGGGTGAAATACTTTATCATTTCGAGGATCATCTTGTGGAGAGCCTAGTCAGAACCTGCAATTTTCAACACAAAATACATGTATAAGATCATATCATGCTGAGGTAGGCATTCCCATACTCAGATCAAAACTTTAACTATCGGACTAACTACTCTGGTACAAGAATGATTTCATAATACATCATTATCATAGACTCGGGTAGACACAGTATGGACACAGCCATATGTTTATGATTGGTCTACAACATAATGAATACAAAACTCCTCGTAGCCTGGATGGTGGAAACTAGATCCAGGGTCTTCATCTCTACTTCCCGAATTGATACGATTCTAGCCACGTGAATAAATGAGTCAATGTCAAACATGGTAGAAACCACTTGATTACCAGTCAATGATGTAAACTGTTAACAAGCGTGAGAGAGACCACCAGTAATGTCAATGGTTCTCAAAGTACCCAGCACAAATCATGAGATGTGAATGAATGAGTCGATGTCGAACATTTCATGGAATCCTTCGATCCAAGTCAAATGATGAAAACTGACGTCGAAGGCGAGAAACCTGCCATTGATGCATGCAGAATCCAAGGTACTGACGATTTCTAAGTCAACTCTCTAGATAATGTGCTGATGTCGATAGAAAACGACCCGTCGCAGGCAAGCCCACAACACAAAACCATAGTTCAAGTTGAAGAAATGTTGCTGCAAGGACTGACTCAATGATGACACAATGAATGATAGGTATTTTGCGGTTGAATGTTTTGTTTACAGACCTCTTGACACATAACGACACAACAAATGGTTTGGCGACGAATGACTCAAAGTCGAATCCCATAACCCGGCTAAAGATGTCAATTATTTGGTCAACTGTGAGGTAAAGGATTTCCCAACCCAGGTGAATGAACAAGTGTCATGTTCAAGAGTGGTAGTAAGGTTTTTTCTGAGACAAAAGGATATCAAATAGGCTCATTCTTATCATTTTTCCCCCACCATTTCTGGCAAGTACCTCTTTATTTTTACAAGCTTGAGGAGGATAACATATGCTTGTTTGTAAGCTCATCCTTCGGATGAGTCCAACTTAGTTTTTGATGCGAACCCTAAGAAGGAGTGGTCCGTTCCTGTTTGTAATAGAAAAGGTCCTTTACTGTGAAATTTTAACGAGTCCAATATAGGAGAAACTCGGCACTTTTCATATATAGAGAGTCTGAAAAACTTAGAAGACTCCAGATTGAACTTTTTCGCAAATTTGTGTCTCCTAAGCCCGAAAAAGTATAAAATAATACTTAGGAGAACCGCTTGATCTTGCGACCAAGGATATTTCATAGTTAGTGTCTTTGACCTGAAAAGTAAAAAGCGATCAAGGACACGTCGTTTTATTTCCAATATCGAATTTGAAACGACAAAAATCCGGCAATCTTTTCTTGTTTTTTCGGTCAGAAAAGCGCTGTAAGAGGACCGTCTTTTAATTCCGTTTTAACGAGTGTAAAAGAAACGCTCGGCAATCTTTTCAGTTTTTAGGAGTCAGAAAAGGGCTTAAAAGATGACTCTGATGTTTGATTTGTGAAAAATGACAAGTTTCTCTGAAAATCCCTTCGTCCTGCACAAAAAGCGACACATTACTCATACCTGTTTGAAATGGGCAAAAATTCATTGAAAATGACCTTTCATGGTGAAAAATAAACAAATTTAACATTTATTTATCCAAAAAAACCTATAAAAAGACCTTTTACCATGTCTTTTTTACCATTTTACTGTTGAGGTAGAAAAAAGGGATTTTGGCAAGAAACTTCCCGTGGACATTGCGGAAAATCAGACCGTCGGAATCGAACACCGTCACCTCCAGGTAATCCACAACATTCTCCTCTTCAATTTCATTCGTTTAGAATTTAGTTTTAAGTTTTAGTTTGATTTTTTGGAGGCATAGGGGTTTTGGGATGCGCTCCTCGGGGTACGCAGGTGGCCCATGGGTGACCTGCGTACCCCGACCTTTTTCTTTAAAGGA